>WAAF01018198.1:253-11244 GCA_013400475.1 Tricholaema leucomelas | reverse complement strand
ACTCAAGGTGTGGCCTGACCAGTGTTGAGTACAGGGGCAGAAGAACCTCCCTTGTCCTGCTGGCCACACTGTTCCTGATACAGGCCAGGATGCCATTGGCTCTCTTGGCCACCTGGGCACACTGCTGCCTCATCTTCAGCCTACTATCCACCAGTACCCCCAGGTCCCTTTCCTCCTGGCTGCTCTCCAGCCACTCTGTCCCCAGCCTGTAGTGTTGCCTGAGGGTTGTTGTGGCCAAAGTGCAGAACCCAGAACTTGGCCTTGTTAAATTTCATCCCTCTGGCCTCTGCCCACCCATCCAGCCTGGCCAGGTCCCTCTGCAGGGCTCTCCTACCTTCCAGCAGATCAACACCTGCTCCTAGCTTGGTGTCATCCACAAACTTAATGATGCTGGACTCAATCCCCTCATCCAGATCATCAATAAAGATATGAAATAGATGCATTCTGAACTGGTTTTCCATGCAGCTCTCTTTAAAGGCTACTTTCATTTGGTACTGCATTGATTTTCTCTGAAATGTCCTCCTATCACAGCTACCCTGATCAATTAGTGTGCTATAAATAGAGCGGTCAGACTCCTTTCACTGGTCTCATTAAATTGCACCCCTGCTGAATTTCTGTGGAGAGCAGAACTGGACCATACCCATAGCAATAGGATGAAGATGCCATCAGGTTTTCCAGAGAAAATCAATTGCTCAATATTCTGAACAAAACCCTTTGAAAAGCATGAGCCAGTGGAACTCAGCTAATACCCAAAACATGCATCAACCTTTGCTTGTAGTTCTGCATCATTAAACCCCCAGAAGAAAAAAAACAGAGGGGGAAATGAGTGGCAAAGGGGCTCAGCCAGTTCCTTGCTGATACATAATCCCTCAGAAACCCTATTTCATTATGTCCCCTCATAACTGCCCCCAGGTACTCAGCACTGGTGAGGCTATACATTGGGGCGCTGGAGCTGGTTCAGAGAAGCTGATAAAGAGTCTGGAGAACAGGACTGGTGTGAAGCAACTTAGGGAACAGGAGCTGTTTAGTCTGAGGAAAAGGAGGTGGAGGGGAGACCTTCTCACTCTTTCAACCTCCCAAAAGGAGTCTGGAGCGAGGTGGGGGTTGGTTTCTTCTCCCAAGTAATGAGGGACAGAACAAAAGGAAATGGCCTCAAACTGTATCAAGGGAGGTTTAGGTTGGATATGAGAAGAAAATTCTTTTCTGAAAGGGTTCTCAACCACTGCAATAGGCTGCCCTTGGAGGTGGTGGAATCCCCATCCCTGGAAGTGTTTCAAAGAGGCAGAGATGTGGTGCTGAGTGACACAGTTTAGCACTAGACTTGGTAGAGTTAAGAGAATGGTTTGGCTCAATGATCTTAAAGGTCTTTTTCAGCCAAAACAACTTCATGATTCCATGACCCACTGCAGACCTGTACCTTGTAAAGACTTTATGAGAAGAATGCTGGAGGGCTACCAGTACTTGGTGATTTATTCTAGATTCTTCACAATTAGTGCAGTGGCTTTCAGCCAGAAGATGCAGTGCTCTAAGTGATGTTTTCTCTCAAAGACTTTAGTACAGGATGGAGGCACCTCCCAGCTAACTGAGAAGGTTCTGTGGGTAGTACGACACATTCGGTGCAATACCAGGTAAGAATTAGTGACAACTCTAGTTAGAATCATAGAATCAGTCAGGGTTGGAAGGGACCACAAGGATCATCCAGTTCCAACCCCCCTGCCATGCCCAGGGACACCCTACCCTAGAGCAGGCTGTCCACAGCCTCATCCAGCCTGGCCTTAAACACCTCCAGGCATGGGGCCTCCACCCCCTCCCCGGGCAACCCATTCCAGCCTCTCACCACTCTCATGCTGAACAACTTCCTCCTCATGGCCAGGCTGAACCTACCCATCTCCAGCTTTGCTTCATTCCCCCTAGTCCAGTCACTCCCTGAGAGCCTAAAAAGTCTCTCCACAGATTTTTTGGAGACCCCCTTCAGACACCGGAAGGCCACAAGGAGGTCACCTTGGAGCCTTCTCTTCTCCAGACTGCACAGCCCCAAGTCTTTCAGTCTGTCCTCATAGCAGAGCTGCTGCAGCCCTCTGAGCATCCCCCTGGCCCTTCTCTGGACACACTCCAGAATCTCCATATCCTTCTTGTAATGGGGGCTCCAGAACTGGATGAAATACTGGATGCAGTACAGTTTAAACACAGCTTTAAGGATGTCCCCACCTGAATCACAGCAGAATCACTTTCTCCTTCTACAAAATGTTTTCATCAGGCCACTGAAATCTAGTTCTTCTCAGGCAGAAAGCCCTCCCCAAAATGACTCTAAAAGATGTAACAGATTCCTAAGATCCAACTTAAAAGACCAAGAAATCACAAGCACATTGGAAAATACAATCTTTGACCACTTTTTAAAGATTGCATTTTCCAGTGCCACATTCAGCCCCATAAAACAAGAGCTGAACACACATTTTATAGCCAGAACTCAAGAGATATACTCTGAGGGATTATACTGTACTGTCCCTCTACTATGAGGCACAACATTAACTGTAACCCATGAGAATACAGACAGAACTCTTCTGAGTGAGATGCTGACCTGAGAATCTCTCAGTGCCAGGCACTGGAGTTACATTCAGGTTTTTGGACAGAATGTACCTCTGAATTTCTGCCAACAGGATATGTGCAGCCACCTCAGACTTCAGCACATGTCTGTGTTTGGGTATCCATTATGTAGAGATAAAACATTAGTGCTTGATCCTTTTTATTACACAAACCCCTGCAATATGTTACAAGCAACTCTGTTCCCAGTCCACATTATAAGACATTAGAAATGACTTTTAAGAACTTATTCTGATTAAAAAAAAAAAAAAGCAGGAAATTACTGGAGAGCTACTTTAAATCAGCAGAGTAGCCCTTACATAATTGAATTGTCTTAATTTGTCTTATGATTATGAAAGATGAAATGAGAGAAGCCATCAACAGCCACATAATTTCGCATTTTTATGGTGCTTTCTGTTTCAGTGTCAGTGAAATCCAGCACAGAACCATGAAGACGATCAAGGGAATGGAGCATCTCTCTTAGGAGGAGAGACTGAGGGAGCTGGGGCTCTGCTGTTTGGGGAAGTCTGAGAGGTGACCTCATCAATGCTTATAAATATGCAAAGGTGAGTGCCAGGAGGCTGGAGCCAGGCTCTGATGGGTGATGCTCAATAACAGGACAAGGGGCACTGGGTGGAAGCTGAGGCATAGGAAGTTTCATGTAAACATGAGAAGAATTTTTTTTCCCTGTGAGGGTGACAGAGCACTGGAACAGGCTGCCCAGGGGGGTTGTGGAGTCTCCCTCTCTGAAGATACTCAAAACCCACCTGATGTGTTCCTGTGTGATCTGGTCTAGGTGATCCTGCTCTATCAGGGGGGTTGGATTGGATGAGCTTTGGAGGTCTCTTCCAGCCCCTGACATTCTGTGATTCTGTGAAATATCATAGCAGTGTTTTTTCAGCACTTATAACTGAAGTCAAATGTCTGTTTGTAACCAAAGTCAAACTGGATTTGTAAAAATAACCATCATAGGAGCTGAACACTTGCTTAAGAAATATAAAGAAAACTCACCCAAAAAAATTACACTGTATTGTTGTGGAGAATGGGCTCAGCTGATGTGACAGGCACTGTGTGCAAAGGCAGTTTGTACTGAAGACAATAACAGAAAGCCAACAGAAAGCAGAGCCTAATACCATCACAGAGAATTTATCAGCATCTCAGAAAACAAAGACCAGACTGAGCTCACAAAACAATCCCCCAAGTGATCCAACCTGTACCTTTTTGAGGTCAATTTGAAAGATGTGCTTCTAAAATCACAGAGCTGATTTGGATAGTATCATAAAAAGTAAATTTAAACTCCCCAGATAGAGAATCCCTCTGATTTTCACATCTCACCATCTCCAGCAGCAAACCAGACAGGAAGAACGTCTCCAATCTGGATTCCAAATCATTGCTGTTGTAGATAGATCCATCAAACAATTCCTTTCTTTGGGTTACTGGGAGTAACACATCAATTCCTGCTCTGGAGCCAGGTGAAATAGGAGAGGGCTTTATAGGATGTGACATTTTGAAATAGAAAATTTAGGATTAATGATGGGGGAAATGTGAAGAGCAAGAAGTCACAAAACATTTCCAGGGAATGTGCCAAACCTGCCTTCAAAACATTAAATTAAACCTTGTGAAATACCAGAGAATAGAATGCAGGAGATAATCCTGCTTAGCAGGAAGGTGAACTATGGTCTTAAAGCATGACTTTTGTCTCTGACATTAGCATAGAACTGTCAAAAGAGTTGGGGCTGGGCCAGCCACTAAACGAGTGACAGATGCTCTCTACCAGCTCCTCTTCCTTGGTCAGCATTTAGCAGAAGCTTGTGGAAGAGAGTCCGCACGTACAAAAAGAATCTCCTCTCTTTTCCTTCCCTCAAGCTGCAATAATCTTAATTGGATATCTTTCTGTATTGACAGAACTGATGGGAAAATGTCAATTAGGAGCATTTTCATTGGCTTCTACATTAATCATGGCTATTTTGTAGAAATGGCACAAAACTTCAGATGCAAACCAAATCTTCTCTTCCCAGAGAACGCCATGTCATTCCACTACACCCTCAGTAGATCTCAGCATCTCCTGCCCAGCCCTATGAACCAAGCAGGTCAGTTCCATTCTTAGGAACCACAAGGCCTGTTTCCTTAACAGCCTACTGGTTAGACTCATTGCATGCATGGTCAGGAGTCTGTGTGATGGTTTGGGTGTTACCTGCCCTCCCACACTTGTGAAAATCACTCAGACTAGATTCAGCAGAGCTGGCAATTGAATGAAGCTTTGTATTTACAGTTTAGCACAATATACAAGCAGATATTTACAGTATATACAGAAATATACAAGTTAAAAATGTAATACAGAAACATAACAGATAACAGAGTCCCCAGGAGGGGCTCCCAACCATCCTTCCACCTTCTTCCCACTTCTCTACCTTACCCCAAACTTTTTCAAGGTGTGTTTGGAGGATTGGCCAGGGGGTTAGGAAGCAGAAGGATTGGTTAGACAGATGACAGGTTAGAGAGAGAAGTGCAGCCCAAAGCCAGACAGAAAACTCTGTTATTTATGTTTATGTTCTTGTTCTTATACATCTCAGCAAGCCTATGAGTGAAGTAGACATCACCATTGTTTCCTTTTCACAGCTTATCATCTAATTCTTCTCACCAGAATATCCCAGCTGGGCTCAAACTAGTACAGTCTAATACAAAGGGCAATGGGAACACTGTTTAAGAGGAGATTTGAGCCTGATTAGAACATTTGAACAGTGAAACCACAGATATCTGACATCTACAGAGTCTAACACGAATTTAGCATGCCATGCAATCACCCATGGTGACAGGTTTTGGAGCATGGCATCAGAACTATGAGACAAAAACAAACCCCAACACATCAGTGAAGAATGTGCAAAGTAAGGCAATGTCAACAGGAGTGGAATGGGAGACAGGGGAAGATGTAGGACTGGAGCAAAGGCTGCTCAGAGGGAAAAGGGCAGGAGGAACAGGCAGAAATCTGTGCCAGATAGATCAAAGCACTTGAACAAAAGCCAAGATCCCCACAACTAATCACGCTTTGCTTGCAGCAAATATCTGCAAAACACTGGCAAAGTGCCCACTCTCTTTCTCACGCCTGTTCACATGGCGGATGACAACCTACTGCAGGCAGTGACTCCTCTAGTGGCAGTGTTTGGGTGATGGATTTTTAACTCCATTAAGCATCCCTGCAGTTTTCAGTGAGGTGCCACACAGCAGAGTTTCTGAGGGTGAAAGGGGAGCTCAGTTTACTACTTCTTGCCATTTGTTTTAAAGAGGTAGAATCCCAAATGAAGTTACATGTTCTCAAAGGGCATCTAATGAGGAGCAACAAATTCAAGCCGTATTAGAATTCAAGCTCCCGGCTTGGGGGTTCAGGATCAAGACTTCAGAAGTCTTAAATTCTCCTGATCAAAAATAAATAGTAGCTGGATTCATAGAATCATAGAATCAGTCAGGGTTGGAAGGGACCACAAGGATCATTTAGTTCCAACCCCCCTGCCATGGGCAGGGACATCCTACCCTAGATCAGGATTTCAAACACATAAAAGGTGACTGAAAAAATCAGACCTGTCACAGTGGACACCTCAAATTAGCAGACACTTTTAAGAGTAATCTTTCAGTGGAAACAAAAATAAAAGGAAATAAAAGTGTCCTCTCATCTTAAAAGCACTTTTGTGAGAATAAATAAATAAATTATCATCTGAAAGGCATCCAACAATTTCTTTATTGATGAGCATCATAAAAGAATCTGGCAAGGAAATTAATTATTCTGTCTTCAGATAACAGCTGGGACCACACTGAACAAAAGGCTATGTCTATGCAGCCATGCCTGCAAGCAACTGAACTCCAGCTCCAGCCTCTCTCAGCTGGCAGGTTAAGTCCATCCAGACAACAGATGAGACTCTAAAACTAGCAATCACTTCCAGTCCACCCTATTTCCACAGTAAATTGCTGGCAAGCCTTTCTGGCTACCTTTTTAAATGCAGATAAGAATAAATACAAACAGAACAAATAAGAACAAATACAAACTCCTGTAAAGTAACAGATTTTCCTCTTAGGAAAAATATCCCATTCTGTCTGCTGCTACAGAACAGGAGTTGCACTGCTAAGAAACTGTGCTGCTTTCAAGCACATTCACTCAAACACAGCCAAATTGTAAAGCCTTTGTATGATGTGACTCAAAAGAGGAACAACTTTAGGTGGGGACCTGAAAAACAAGCAGCCTTTGATCAGATAAAGCAGCAAGTGGTCCATGCAATGGGTTTGGGACCTGTTCAAACAGGTCCAGACATTAAGAATATTTTGCACATGGCTGCAAGTGATAATGGTCCAACCTGGTGCCTATGGCAAAGAGCACCAGGAGAAACACGTAGCAAGAATCCATGGCAGAAGTAATGATGGTGCTTCCTCCTTAGTTCTGGGAGGGAGCTATGAAGGCAGAGCAGCCAAACAGAAAGGGATCTGGGGGTGCTGATTGATACCCACCTGAACANAGCCAGCACCAGAACAAGAGGACACAGCCTCAGGCTGTGCCAGGGGAAATTTAGGCTTGAGGTGAGGAGAAAGTTCTTCAGTGAGAGAGTCATTGGCTACTGGAATGGGCTGCCCAGGGAGGTGGTGGAGTCGCCATCCCTGGAGCTGTTCAAGGCAGGACTGGACGTGGCACTTGGTGCCATGGTCTAGCCTTGAGCTCTGTGGTAACGGCTTGGACTTGATGATCTATGAGGTCTCTTCCAACCTTGGTAATACTGTGAGACTGTGATACTGTGAAGGGGGCTGGTCATGGGCTCAGGGTACTCTTAACAGTTACAAACAGATTAATTTGTTGATAAAAAACTGAATGAAAGCAGCTACATGATTTCCCAGCCCTCCTGAAAGCAGAAGATGCTCCCATTAAAAGCTTGAACCTGCTGCTTTTTAATATCCTCCCGAGCACTATGCGAAATGTCAGGAGCCTGACCTCAAGTGCTAGTGGAAAACTCCAGGGTTGAATGACTGAGCTTTATAGTTTTATGTTTGGAAGCAAAACTATTTAAATTCTTTTCTTATTTCTTTTTTTCCCCCTCCCTTTTGGTTTTCTGCCCACTGATACTCATTGCTAGTACTGAGTAACTATTCCTTAAGCTCTTTATTAGCAATCTAATGCACTGCACAGAGTGTGTGACCATGTAATTACATGAAGCCAAAATACTGTTTTCAGTGGCACCTTTACTTCTGGAAACTTCTGACTTACAAGTTCTTGACACTACAACCTGCTGATTGTATAGATGCAGTCCAGAACTATGTGACAAAACCAAAGTGCTGCCTGTGAATGTCTAAACAAAAAGGGGAACCGACCGTGATGTTAAAAAGAACACAACAACTCTTTCCTGAAAGAATGGTCAGGCCTTGGAATAGGGAGTAACCTATCTAGGGTAGGGTGTCCCTGCCCAGGGTAGGGGGGTTGGAACTAGATGATCCTTGTGGTCCCTTCCACCCCTGACTGATTCTATGATTCTAACCAAACCCAGAGGTGTTCTGACATGTAGACATGGCATTTGGGGCATGGTGGCCTTGAATTGGTGGTTGGACTTGATCTCAGAAGTCTTTTCCAACCTTAATGATTCTATGATTCAGATAAGGTTCCCTGTAAGATGCTGACGAAGCTCATGCTTAAAGAAGATGGGAATACTGAGTCCCGTGCATGATGCTGCATGTTCTGGTCTACTTCAACCTTACACTGCTGCAGCAAATCTGATTTGGGATATTGTCCTTACAACCCCTGAGAACAGCTGTTTGAAAGATGCTTCGGATAGCAACAGTAGCTGCAAGCATTGCTCTATTCATGCTCTTTCTGGCTTGCCTTTACATTCACAGTAACAAGTTTGTTCTAGCTGATGAAGCCTCTCTTTGTTGCAAAAAAAGAAGTCACAGTGAGTTGAAAGCCCTGCCCTGTCCTCCACAACACTATGGCTCTCTCTTCCTGTGAACATCTTCAATCAAAAGCAAATCTTCTGTCCTCTGAAGCAATGCTGACTGTCCACATATGTCCAGGTCCCAGTCTGAATGTGTAACATTTCTTTTCTCCCAGCTTTTTACCTAGAGGAAAAGCTTTAATATGGAGCCACCAATAACTCCCCAGTTCCACTACGTGACCAGTTTTACCAGGGTGACAACATGCCAAACAAATCTGGCCTGTATGCAAATACTATTGTGAGCTAAACAGAAATCAAGGATTTAAGAAGGATTTAGTGTTCCAGGCTTTAGAATCCTAAATATCAATTAATCAGTTAAAGTGTGTTATGCATACTCACAACTTGCCTTTTTGCAATACTCGCTTATAATTATACCCAAAGCAGCCTGTCAGAGTTAATAATAAACTCTAACTTTCAAGATCATTTTCAAATCGAATTTTTGGTCTTTGATGCTGTTTTAACCTGCTTTGAGAAAATAATGCTCTCCTGATGCTCAATAAAATGTTTGCATAGGTGGCTACAAAAGGGCTATCACAAAGAGTCATACACAGAAGCTTGGTGCTCAGGCAGAAGAGGCTGTTGGGGTGTCAAGAGCAGAAGAATGAAAGGAAGGTTATAAAAGGGGGAGAAAGGGAGGGGGTGTGTGTGTTGGAAAAGGCCTTTAAGAACATCAAGTCCAATTGTTAACCTAGCACTGTCAAGTTCAGCACTAAAGCATGTCCCTAGGCACCCCTGACTTAATTAAATTAAGTCAATTAAGATGAACCTGCTCTGGCAGGGAAGTTGGACTAGATGACCTCCAGAGGTCTCTTCCAACCCATCACTCTCAGATTCTGTGAAGTCCTACCAGAAGTACCATTTTACCCCACAGCCTGTCCTTATGGGAGGCCATTAAATGCGAGCCTAGAGCAGATGCAATGTGGGCAGCATATGTGATAATTCCATTCAGCACTCACCTCATCTCCACCTACATGTAACCCAAGGAACTCTGAACCTCCCTGGAGGTGTTCAAGGCCAGCTTGGATGAGGCCTTGAGTGACCTGTTCTAGTGGGAGGTGTCCATGCCTATGGTAAGGGGTTGGAACTTGATGAACTTTGAAGTCCCTTCCAACCCAAACCATTCTATGATTCTATGACAGACCCTTCTCAGAATATAAAGGGTACTTACACGTAGCATTTGCTGACTCTCTTGCTCTTCACTACAGAAGGCATAAGAGCTCTAAGTGCAAATCCTTCTTCCCACTAAGAGGAGCAATATAAAAGCTGTAGCTGTCAGCATCCACAGGGAAGAGCATTGCTCCTTTTTCCCAAAAGCACAAGGCCAGTGTATGAGCTAGGACTGAAGACTCTCAGCCAAGTGTCCCAGCATCCACAGATGCCTTTTGCTTCTTGATCTAAAAATCAACACTGACCTACACTGCACTCATTGGTTGGTACAGCGCTGCTGGAGTGGATACACTGGCAATTCACATCGATTTACAGATAATCACTGTCCCTTAAGCTTAACATTTCCATGGCCAAAAGGCTCTTTTCTTGAAAATTACTACCTAGGAGGTTTTTCTCATGCACACAAATCAATTAGGGGTATGCCTCTTTTCATGCTCCCATTTAATGTATATGTATATGTGCAGACATAGTGTATAGCAGAACTTCTCTTCAGTAGAAGCCTGTACCTATTTGCTTATATTACTTTCAAAAGCAATTTCCTCAAAAAGAAGCAGCTGTGAAGAACCCAGAAATGCCACAGCTTTTAACCAACTCTCTTTGGTACCTGCTGTATTGAATATTCTGCTCACTGAGGAAGCTAAGCAAATACAATGCAAATTTAGTAGATTTCATTCAGGAGGCAAAAGGATTTGGCTAACATCAAACTCAGTGGTCACTAATCCCACTTTCCTTGTCCCTTTCTGCCGCAGCAACACAAACATTTAAATTCCCCAAATGGTAAAGTTCAGCATCTTGAGCCCTGTTAAATCTCATAAGCCGAAATAAATTCCATTTCTCTGATTAAACAAAGACTATTTACAAAGACCATACACAAACAGTGTACATGAGTTGTCATTCTTCCCCCACCTGACTGTGCACTTTTTGCTTTGACATCATTCAGAATGATGTTTCTGCTAGGCATTTTTGTCCAAAAGAAAAGAAAAGTCAGTCCCTCTTGATGCTAATGAAATGGAACATTCCAGACATGGAATCTTGCAGGAAGGTGCAAATAAATTTGTGCCATCCCCAAGGTCTCTCTCTGTACCATCTTTCCATCATGTTTCTCTCTTATTTCCTTTCTGGTCACAATTAATTTTGAAGTGAGGTTCTCCCTTCAAGATTCTCAGTACATTTTTTTTTCCACTGATTCTAATATATATATATATGTATACAAAAAATTATGTATAGATATGTATCTATATATAGTGTGCATTAATATTTTATATTATACAATATAAATAT
>WAAF01018197.1:14234-24576 GCA_013400475.1 Tricholaema leucomelas | reverse complement strand
ATTTTCTCAGACTATTCAGTTCTGCTCAATTGCGCTCAATCCTGCTCAATCCCGTTCAAACCCCAGCAGTAGGATTTAGATGATACAACTGAATAAACAAAAGAAGTGTTTGAGTCAGCAAACAGGCAATTTTGTAGTCATCTTCTAGAGTAAAAAACGCACTTGATAGACCAGCTAGATGAAGGCTGTCAATGGTTGTGGCTAGCACAATTATTAAGTCAAATGATGGCATTTAAAAGCGAATCCTAAAAGAAACAAGTGAGAGCATCCAGTTCAAGAAGGACAAAAAATTGCTTAGAATCATAGAATCAGTCAGGGTTGGAAGGGACCACAAGGATCATCTAGTTCCAACCCCTACCCTAGATCAGGTTGGCCAGAGTCTGATCCAGCCTGGCCTCAAACACCTCCAGGACAGGGCCTCAACCACCTCCCTGGGCAACCCATTCCAGGCTCTCACCACTCTCATGCTCAACAACTTCCCCCTCACATCCAGCTTCACTCCATTCTCCCTTGTCCTATCACTCCCTGATAGCCTAAAAAGTCCTTCCCCAGCTTTTTTGTAGGCCCTCTTCAGATACTGAAAGGCCACAAGAAGGTCGCCTCAGAGCCTCCTCTTCTCCAGACTGAACAGCCCCAACTCTTTCAGTCTGTCTTCGTAAGAGAGGTGCTCCAGCCTTCTGATCATCCCAGTGGCCCTTCTCTGGACATGTTCCAGTACGTCTACATCCTTTTTGTAATGGGGGCTCCAGAACTGGACACAGTACTCCAGATGGGGTCTCACCAGAGCAGAGTAAAGGGTGAGAATCACCTCCCTTGACCTGCTGGCCACACTTCTCCTGATGCAGCCCAGGAACTGGTTGGCTCTCCAGTGAAAAGTCACAGAGATGATAAAAGGAATGGAACATCTCTCTTATGAGGAGAGCCTGAGGGATCTGGGGCTGTGCTGCTTGGAGAAGAGGAGCCTGAGGGGTGACATGATTCATGTTTATCAATATGTAAAGAGTGACTGCCAGGAGGATGGAGCCAGGCTCTGCTTGGTGATGCCCAGTGGCAGGACAAGGGGCAATGGGTGGAAGCTGAGGTATAGGAAGTTCAACAGAAACATCAGGAGGAATTTTTCCCTGTGAGTGTGACGGAACCCTGGAACAGGCTGCCCAGGGGGACTGTGGAGTCTCCCTCTCTGAAGCTATTCAAAACCTGCCTGGATAATTTTCCTGTGTGATCTGGTCTAGATGATCCTGCTCTGCAGGGTGGTTGGGCTGGATGAGCTTTTAAGGTCCCTTCCAGGCCCTAACATTCTTTGATTCTGTGATCCATGAACTTATACATCTAGGTCTTTCAGGAGCCCTGCATTTTAAACTGAGATGTCCATTCCTGTATTTTTCCCTAGTTTGTGCCCATCTAACACACCTAACAATACATTTAGCACTTACTGTGTGAAAGCTCCTAAAGGCAAATCAATGCTGTTAAGAACTGCAAGAGTGACTACTCTTTTAATCATGGTGAAACTGGTTGTAATTTTTTTTTAACTGATTCTCTGTGTGTTTGTTTCTGTGGCTCAAGAATTAGGTAGATATAACATTTCATACTAGAATGGAAGCAGGCAGTAACCTTTACCAGTAACCTCTAAATTTTGCATCATTAGCAAATAAGTCCCCAGTAAACACATATGTGGATAGATAAATGGCACAATTCTTTCTGTATTCTAATACAGTAAAAACAATGAACTGTTTTCTCCTTGTGCACTGACTTAACTTCCAGAAGGCCTCAGATATCTACCTGCAGAGGGAAGTCTTGGACAGTTCCACAGCATAATGCAGCAGTGCTGTATCCATAATGTTAAACTGTCAGTGGGGTTCAGTAGCAGGACAATTCCACTTACTATGGAGCTAGGGCATGCATTCACATGCCTGTTGTTGTGCAAACAGTAGCAGCACTGGAAAGGCTGAGCACAAGCAGTTAGATGTCTTCCAGCCTGATGCTAAGGCAAGGACTTAGCTCAGCAAGCACAGCACCATGCTTTCTTCTTGCTTCTGGTGTACACCCAGTTTGCTGAAGAGCTAAGAATTATGACTTTGTGTGCTCTTTCTGACCATTCTACACACAAAGAGTGACCACAAGTACAAAGCTTTGCCAGTCCACAAGAAATGCAGTGGCCAAGATTTGGGCTTCTGCTGATAACATGACCAAGGCAATCCAGCTAGTTCAGCTAATTCCTGAGTCATTCCAGAAGTCATCACCATGACAGCACTGAAGGCAGGTTGCAATATGTCATGTACCAGCATAGGCTGGGGGCTGATCTGCTGGAGAGCAGCTCTGGGGAAAATGACCTGGGAGTCCAGGTGGACAAAAGGATGACAAGGAGCCACCAATGTGTCCTTGTAGCCAAGAGGGTATGCGGCATCCTATGCATCAGAAGGGACGTGGCTACTAGGTAGAAAGACGTTCTCCTTCCCTTTTGTTCTGCCCTGGTGAGGCCACACCTGCAATATTGTATTCAGTTCTAAGCCCGTCAGTTCAAGAAGAACAGGGAACTGCTTGAAAGAGTCCAACAAAGAGCCACAAAGATGATGAAGGGAACAGAACATCTCTTTCACAAGGAAAGGTTGAAGAAGCTGAGGCTTTTTAGCTTGGAGGAGACTGAGGGGTGACCTTATGAATGTTAAATATGTGAAAGGGGCTTCTCAGTGATGTTCGGTGACAGGACAAGGGGCAACAGGTGCAGGCTGGAGCATAGGAGGTTCCACATGACCATGAGGAACAGCTTTTTCTCTGTGAGTGTGACAGAACAGTGGAACAGGCTGCCCAGAGAGGTTGCAGAGTCTCCTCTGGGGACNCCACCTGGCTACAACCACCCTTCAGGTAGTTGTAGACAGCAATCAGGTCTGCCCTGAGCCTCCTCTTCTCCAGGCTAAACAACCCCAGCTCCCTCAGCCTTTCCTCATAGGGTTTGTGTTCCAGACTCTTCACCAGCTTTGTTGCCCTTCTCTGTACACATTCCAGCACCTCAACATCTCTCTTGAATTGAAGAACCCAGAACTGGACACAGTACTCAAGGTGTGGCCTGACCAGTGGTGAGTACAGGGGAAGAATAACCTCCCTCTTCCTACTGGCCACACGGTTCCTGATCCAGGCCAGGATGCCATTGGCCCTCTTGGCCACCTGGATGATCCTACTCTGTCAGTTAAGGTTGGATCAGATGATCTTTCAGGGTCCCTTCCAGCCCTAACATTCTGTGATTCTGTGGTGTCACTCATGTATTCTATCATTTCTGAGCTGGATCAGAGAGTGATGCTTGCAACCTTTCAATGCTGCTTTGGTGAAGACAGAAGATCAAAGGACAAATCTAAAGTAGCAACCTGTAACTACTCCATATAGAACTGTCTCTGAAGCAGTTAATGCTTTTTCTTATTTGAAGGAGAATACAGAAGGATGTAAACATTATGCAGTACCTCCACATTCTGACAGATCTATCCCAACATTAAGGCCCCTGCATAAAGCAGGAGTGAAAAAATAAGTACTCTGGTTCTGAGTTCATTTAGCGAGTTATCTTCTTGGGGACTTGAATAAAATACCTAAATGTGTTAAAGATGACAAAACATACCCAAACTTCATGTGATATTTATGCTGAAGATGGCTAATTCCAGAAAAACAATGCCTTTAGAGACTTCTGAATCAAAGAATATTACAGATTCACATCATCCAACATGCCATATTTAGACTGCAAAACATTAAGTACATTCTAGAGTACATACTGGCCGACAACAAAAATCCTCTCTTTTAATTCAATATTTAACATGCAGAAAAACATGGCCAAGAAATTGTGCTATTAATAGACTTTCTGCTGCCTTGGACCTCCTAAATCCCAGCTGCCAATGTTTCGTCAACAAATCTTTCAACTCCCAGTCCCTCTCTAACATCCTATTGAAGTCGGTATACAAGGTTTGTAAAATGAAAAACATTATGATGCCAAAAACGTGAAAGAAAAAAAACCCCACTCTTTTCTTGTCAAAGCACATCTCCCAGTTGTACAGAGTACTTGGCAGAGAGTGGCACAAGTTTTGTAGTTTAAAAGTCAGGGATGTAAAAACAAACAAACAAACAAACAAACAAACAAAAACAAAAACCAACAACAAAAAAAACAACCAAAAAAACCAAACCAAATTAAACCAAAGCAAAGCAAACCAAAAACAACCAAACAAAAACCCCCAAACAAAAGAAAAAAAAAAAAAACAAACCCACAAAACAACCCTCAACCTTCACAGACAGCCCTGCAAGTAATTCCACAAAGGATTTTAAAATACATTACTGATGACACTAAACTAGGGTGTAAACTGTACACATCAAAAAGGAGACTCACCTTACAGAGAGTGAGTTGCCAGGCTAGAACAGTAGGCTAGCAAGAACAGGATGAAGCCTAACAGAAACAAGTGCAAAGTCATGCACACAGGACAGAGAAAATAGAGAGCTAGGTATAGGCAAAGATCTGTGTGTCTGAGGAACCGCCTTGCTGAAAGAGCCCTGAGTGTGCTGAACATGAGTTGGCAGTATGCTGCTGCAGGAAGTAAGGTAAATCAGGTCCTGGATTGCATCCACAGGGGCATTACTAGCAAGGATGGAGATGTGATCAACCCAGTCTACTCAGGGCTTGCCAGACCACATCTGGAGTTCTATGTTCTGGTCTTCACAATTCAAAACTGACATGGACAGACTGGAGAGGGTCCAAAGGAGGGCTGGAAGCAATCACATAGATCGGTAATTTCTGCCATAAAAACTCTGGCTATAGGGATAAAAGATGGCATAAAAGACAGCATGAAAGAGCTGAAGGAGGAATGAAAAACCTCCATATCCAAGTTGGCAAAGGAGAAAGACACCAATCCTTCACCTTCTGAATGGGGAAATGTCTCTGACATCAGAAACAGATTTCACCTCCAGGAAAGACATTTCGAGGCAGGAGGCAAATTCCACCTAGACAAAAACAATCAAGTGGATTAAACTGTGTGACCAAGTTCAGAAGTACAGGACTTTAGTTGACACAGCTGCTTATACTCTATTGTCATCCAATTGCAAAGGGATGGAGTCTGTAACTATTTCAGGAATCACTGGTGCATCTCAAGAGTTAACTAAGTTTCAGGCTGAAATAAGTCTAACAGGTAAGGAGTGGGAGAAACATGCTATTGTAACTGGTCCTGATGTGCCTTGTATTCTGGGAATTGATCTTCTGAGACAAGGTAATTCCAAAGATCCCAAAGGTTACAATTGGGCTTTTGGAATAGCATCTGTAGAAACTGATAATGGTAAATTTGTCTATTAGACCTGAACTTGCAGATGAAGCTGCAGTTGTGGGACATCATGACATAGAGGATCTGAAACTGCCAATTGCTTCTCAAACTGTACATCACAGACAATATAGAACTAACTATGACTCTTTGATGCCCACTCATAAGCTGATTTGTCAATTGGAAATGCAGGAAGTCATCAGCAAAACTCATTCACCTTTTAACACTCCAGTTTGGCCTGCGCAAAAGCTAAATGGAGACTGGCGTTTCACAGTCAACTTCCATAGTCTGAATGAGTTGACTTTACCCATAAGTGCTGCTGTACTGGATATTCTGGAACTCCAGTATGAGCTGGAATCAAAGGAAGTTAAGTAGTATACAACTGCAGACACTGCTAATGCCTTCTTCTCTATTCTCATAGCAGAGGAATGCAGGCTTCAGTTTGCTTTCACCTGGAGAGGAATCCAGCATACATTTAATTGACTATCTCAGGGGTGAAAACACAGTTCAGTATTTGTCATTCAGTCATCCACAATGCACTGGAGAAAGGTAAAGCTCCAGAACATCTGCAATTCATTGATGTGAGGCCAAACTGCTGAGGAATTTTTTGAGAAAGGGAACAAAACAATTGACATTCTGTTGCAAGCAGGTTTTGCCATTAAAATAAAAGGACCTGCCAGAGAAATCCCATTTCTGGGAGTGTGGTGGCAGGATGGTCACCCTCATATTCCACAGAATGTGATAAACTAAGTCTCTACCATGGCAATTCCCATGCATAAAAAGGACACTCTATCTTTCTTGGGTGCAGTGGGATTTTGGAGACTACACATTCCTGGATTCAGTCAGACTGTTAAACCTTTGCATGATATGATTCGCAAGAGAAACATCTCTTCAGGTGGGGCCTGAGCAACAAGCAGCCTTTGATTAGATAAAGTGAGAAGTAGTTTATGCAATAGGTTTAGGACCTGTCTGAACTGGTCTGGATATTAAAAGCATTCTGTACACAGCTGAAAGTGAGAGTGGTCCATCTTGGAGATTATGGCAGAGAGCTCCAAATAAAAAATGAGGACAACCACTTGGTTCCTGGAGTCATGGATACGGAAGTTCAGGGGCAAATTACACTGCAACAGAGAAAGAAATATTAGCAGCTTATGAAGGAGTAAAATCAGCTTCCAAAGCAATTGGAACTGAGTCACAACTTCTTACAGCTCCTTGATTGCCAGTTCTGAATTGGATGTTTAAAGGTAAAGGTTCATCACTGCATTGTGCTACAGATGCAACCTGGTCTAAGTGGGTGGCTTTGACAACCCAACAGCATCCAGAACAAAGCAGTTATTGATGCTGGCCACAGTACAGAGAAGTACAGGCCAAAAGAACTGGAGTTGTTCAGCCTGCAGAAGAGTTGCTCAGACTGCCAACTGCCAGGCAGCTACCTTCCTTGCTTGTTGGAATGCAGTGAGTGGGGCACAGGAGGGAAGGAGCATGCCAAGACAGCTGGGAGTGTGTGGCCATTGCTGCAGGCAGGTTTGGGTCTTTTGGTTTTCTTTGCTTGGTGAATAGGAGCAGGCAAACAGGCAGAGAACTGCTTCAAGGATAGTATGACTGCACAGGAGAAAGGATCCAAAGAAAAAACAGATGAGGAAAAGGTCTTCTGGGGGCACTGTTGAAGCCAGGAAGAGCACTATCTCTTTGCCTACCCTGCTGAGATAGCATGGGCAGAAACACACACACCACTGATGACACATTCAGGCTGTAAGATGCCTTCAGGGAGGGCAGCCACTTGCCCACAGAGCACAGAGTGAGCAAACAGGGCTTGTGTGTGCCCAGGAGGTGCCATAGCTGCCTGCTGCTGGTAGGTTCCATGGAACCAGTGAAGCCTGAGGAAAAAACTCCTAGAAGAGAAATCGACGTGGCTGTAACACGGCCAAAAGCCACTGCCACTGAGTGGCAACTCAGACTGAGCTCCTGTGCAAAATCATGGCAGCAGAGGTGTCCAGCTGCAGGAGTGCCTTCCCCTGGTGCTTGTTTCACAAGGCAGGCAGTGACACCTCCTATCTGCCCAGTGAATTGCTCAGCCAAGAGGGGGAGCTGAAGAAGGAGGTGGAAAGGTTGGGAAGCACCAGAGAATGAAGTAGATGAGTGGAATCATACTGTGCAAAGGCAGCAGGTGGAGGCTTTTTGAGAAGCAGAGAATCACCTCCCCTCATGTCACCATGCAGAAGGAAGTGGCCTAAGAAAAAGAGAGGATTGGATACAGGTCCCTGCTTGAGGAGACAGGCAAGCCCCTTCCTGGCCTCCCTCACCTTCCCAGTTACCCCTACACAACAGACATGGAGCACTGGAAGCTGAGAGCCAGGCTCAAGAGGCCTCTGTGTCGCACACCTGTCAGGTGGAAGACAGAAGCTTAAATGAAGAGAGTGAGTGGTGGCAGGTTCATAGCCATGGCAGAGGTTGAGTGCACATAGCAACCTCTTCCACGAGGAGGGAGAGAAGAGTTCTGCTCCTTGGGGACTTGCTCTTGGCAGGATCAGAAGGCCCAGCATGCTCAGGTCACTCGCTTAAATGCCTGCACACCAACGCATGCAGCATGGGGAATAAACAGGTGTTAGAGGTCCAAGTGTGGCCACTGAGTTATGATATGGTAGCAATTACAGAGATATAGTGTGACAGTTCACGTGACTGGAAGGTGGTCACGGATGGACATGTCCTTTTTAGGAAGCTTTTTTTAACTGTAAGGGTAACAGAACACTGGAAGCTTAGGGGGTTATAGAGTCTCCCTTTCTGGAGATACTGAAGACCCACCTGGGTGCGTTCCTATGTGATCTACTAGAGGTGACCCTGCTCTGGCAGCGGGGGTTGGACTGGATGATCTTTCGAGTTCCCTTCCAGTCCCAGACATTCTGTGATTCTATGGCTGTTTAGAAGGCCTTGAAGTGATAGGATAAGGGGCAATTGTTTGAAACTGGAGCAGGACAGATCTAGGTTGGACACCAGGGAGGAAGTTCTTTACAATGAGAGTGGTAAAACACTGAACAAGTTGCCCAGGGATGTGGTTGAAGTCCCATCCCCGAAGACATTGAAGATCAGACTCAGTATGGCCCTGGACAGACTAATCTACCTGGAGGTGTCCCTGCTCACTGCAGGGAGGTTAGACAAGACAACCTTTGAGGGTCCTTTCCAATCAGACACAATCTGTGAATCTATGAAACTGCAGGTGCAAGGGAAATAAAGAGATGCTGGGTAAGTGAGATACAGAAACAGAAAGAGGGAGAGGAGGGGTTCAGAGAGAGGGAAGGACAGCAAGAGCGCATGTTGACATGAGAGGGAGATGAAGAGAGATCCTGATAAAGAAGAGAGCACAAAGTATGTCAAAAGAGGAACAGAGGCAAGAAGGCAGAGAAAGAAAGGTCAATTAAAGACAAAGAGCACAATAGGCAGAGCAATAAGAGAAGCAGAAATTGAAGCAGGAGGAAAAAAAGCCAGAATGTGATTGAGAGAGAATAAAAAAGAGCAGATAGAGAAGAGTGAGAGGGAAATAAATGAGTCAGAGAGAGGGAAAGAAAAGCAAAGGTAAGACAACTGGCAAGAAGGAAAGGAGGGGAAGAGAGCAAACGTAAGTAAAGAGTGATAGGGAGCAAACAAGAGATGTGGATGCAGAAGCAGAGGCAGTGATAATAAGTAGAAGACAGATCAAAAGGCAAAGAGATGTGGTGGGATAGATTTAGAGTTACAAGAAAAGGGAGGGACAGCAAACAGGTAGAGACAGAGTGAAAACACAAGAGGGGAGCAGGTAAGTGAAGAAAAGGAAATTGAGCAAGAAGGCAAAAGGCAGAGGTAAGGATCCTGAGAAAAGGGAAAAGAGTAAGGGGGGAAAGAACAGGAAAAAAGACAAATGGAAATTGTGGCTTGGAAAAATTGATTAGGATAGAAAGAAAAAGAAGTTTGTGGGGAGGGAGACAGCAACAGGTAGACAAAGTCCCAGAGGTAAAAAAGAAACAACAGTGAATGGGAAAGAGTGAATGAATGGGAAACAGCACATGTGAGCAGGGGAGAGTGGCAGAGGAAACAAGTGTGATAAAAGGGAAGAGCAAAAGGAACAAAGAGAATATAGAAAGGAGGGGTAAAAATGAATAGCAAGAGAGAAGGAGCAAGAGAGCAAGCAGTTGACACAGATTTCTTGGTTCTCCTTTGGAAGCTTCTGGTAACAGGGACTGGGAATGCTGGGGTACTCTTGGGAGCTCTCTGAGAAACTCACAGAATCACAGAATCTTAGAGCTTGGAAGGGATCTCCAGATATCATCCACTCCAAGCCCCCTGCCCAAGGCAGCATCACCCAGGGTAGTTGGCACAGGAATGCAGACAGGCTTTGAAAGTCTCTCCACAACCTCTGGGCAGCCTGCTTCAGTGCTCTGTCACCCTCACTGTGAAGAGGTTTCTCCTCATGTTGAGCTGAAACCATCTCTGTTTCAGTTTGCAGCTGTTGCTCCTTGTCTTATCACTGGTGATCACTGAAAAGAGAATCACAGAATCACAGAATGGTTTAGGTTGGAAGAGACATCAAAGATCATACAGTTCCAACCCCCTGCCATAGGCAAGGACACCTCCCATTAGAACAGGTCACTCAAGGCCTCATCCAGCCTAGCCTTGAACATCTCCAGGGAGGGAGCATCCACAACTTCCCTGGCCAACCTATGCCAGCGTTTCACCACACTCACTAAAAAGAATTTCTTCCTAACATCCAGTTTCGATTTCCCCTCTGCCAGTTTAAACCCATCACTCTTCATACTGTCATTACAAGACCTTGTAAGTAGTCTCGTCGCAGTCTTCTTGTAGGCTCCCTTCAGATACTGGAAGGCTACTACAAGGTCTCCTTGAAGCCTTTTCTTCTCCAGGCTGCAGAGCTCCACTTCTGGCTAATGTGATACCCATTCACAAGAAGGGTCGAAAGGAGGAACCAGAAAACTACAGAGCTGTCAGCCTGACCTCAGTGCCAGGCAAGGTCATGGAATAGGTCATCTTGAGTGCCACCACATAGCACCTACAGGATGGCCAAGGGATCAGGC
>WAAF01018197.1:0-10536 GCA_013400475.1 Tricholaema leucomelas | reverse complement strand
CTTCCTCCCTGGAGGCGTTTAAGGCCAGGCTGGATGAGGCCTTGAGCAGCCTGCTCTAGTGGGAGGTGTCCCTGCCTATGGCAGGGGGTTGGAGCTGGATGATCCTTGAGGTCCCTTCCAACCTAAACCATTCTATGATTCTATGATTCTAACCTTCTACAACTAAATGCTTATTCGATGAGGGGAGAGCAGTGGATATAGCTTACTCAGGCTTCAGTTAAGGCCTTTCACACTGTCTCCCTTACGATTCTTACAGAGAAAATACTAAGTGTGGGCTGAAAAAGCAGACAGTGAGGAGGACTGAAAACCAGGTTAACAGTCAGTGTTAGAGAGTTGTGAACAGTGGCTCGAAGTCCAGCTGGACACCAGTGACTGGCGCTGTAGGGATCAACACAGCGTCCAATACTGCTCAGATTTTTGTTAAAGGGGCAGAGTGTGCCCTCAGCAAGTTAGCAAACCACACAAAACCTGGAGGAGAGGCTGATATACCAGAAGGCTGTGCTGCCATTCAAAGGGAGCCCAGCAGGTTGGAGAAATAGGCAAACAGGAACCTCAAAAAGTTCAGCAAAGGGAAGTGCAAAGTCCTGCACCTGAGCAGGAACAACTTTATCCACCAGTACAAGCTGGACATCACCCAGCTGTAAAGCAGCTTTGCAGAAAATGACCTATCGATCCAGGTTGACATCAAGTTGTCACGAGCCAGCAATGTGCCCTAGCAACAGAGGCCTCCTCCTGCATTAGGAGGAGAGCTGTCAGCAAATTGAAGGATCCTTGCCCTCTGTACAGCACTGGCTGAGGCCACACTTGACGAGTTCTATGTCCAGTTCTGGGATCTACACTACAAGAAAACATGAAGGTCCTGGAAAGAGTCCCATGAAGGGCATTAAGATGACAGACTGGAACATCTCTCCTATGATGAAAGGCTGAGAGAGCTGGGATTATATAGCCTAGAGAAGGCTTGCAGAGGATCTTATCTAAGTACATAAATACTTCAAGGGAGATTGCAAAGAGGATGGAGCCAGGCTTGTGCTGCTCACTGACAAGCCAAGAAGCAACAGGCATAAACTAACACAAGAAGTCCCCTCTGAGTATCAGAAACTTTTTTTTTTTTAACTGAAGGAAGATTGAGCACTGTATAGGCTCCCCTGCTTGCAAAGTCTCTGTCCTTGGAAGTATTCAAAGCCATGTGAACATGGTAGCTCTGTTGGAGCAGAGAGCTTTAGATCATTTCCAGAGGTCCCTTTCAATCTCAACTGTTCTGTCACTCTATGAAGCACACATGAGAATGAAAGGAGTAAGATAGAGCACAGAGACAGAGAGAATTACGGCAACTGACAGAGAGGGAAGGAAAGACTCGCGAGGGAAGGAAAAAGTCAAGAGGGAAGGAAGAGTCAAAGGGAGAAATCAGGATTGAAAGACAGGGATAAGGAAAGGTAGCTAACAGAGGAAAATGAGCAACAATGGAATTGAGGAAAAAAAAAAGATGGAAATGGAAAGAGATGCAGAAAAAAAGCATGAAAGAATGGAGAAAAACAGCAATTGAGAGGAAAAGCGATAATAAGATGACGTGGCCAAGCAGGTGGGAAGGCAAAAATGGATGTGAAATAAAAATCAGCAGGAAAGATGATGAGAAAGTGAGAAAGAAAGAGAAAAAGCAAGGAGTGAGAGGTAACCAAAGGTCACCAGAAGGAATGAGAAGACAGGGGAAACCCTGCAGGTCAGAGCAATCAGGAGGAAAAGGAGACAAAGAGAGACTGAGGGAAAGACACTGGGCAGGAGGTGACTGGAGACAGAAAGTGGGAAAAAGCCAACACATGAAAGCAAAAGAGATAAAGCAAGACAAATGGTGGGGCAGAGAGTGAGAGTACACAAGACAATATATCAGAGTGACAAGGAATAAAGAAAGGAAGAACGAAATATAAAAAGCAAGTGAGAGCAAAGAAAAGCAAGAAGCAAAGACAGCAAGTAACAGGGAAAGACAGAAAACAAAATAAAGAGAAGAGAGAGAAGAAAGGAAGATGGAAAAGTAAGGAAGAGGGTAAGAGTAAGAACAAAAGTATATTATTTAGATAACAGGACAGAGAGGCAGAAAAAAGGGTGGAGTGTGAGAAAAGACTAGGGAGGAAGTGAGGAGGGAAAGAGTGAGAGAAAGGAGAGGGTGGGAAAGCATGTATGTGTGGATATTAGGAAAGAGTAAATAGGAGGGAAAGAGTGAGCAGAAAAGAAAGAAAGAAAGAAAGAAAGAAAGAAAGAAAGAAAGAAAGAAAGAAAGAAAGAAAGAAAGAAAGAAAGAAAGAAAGAAAGAAAGCACCGAGAAAAGAGAAAATACACAAGATAAGGTAAGCACCTGCAAGGCATGGAGCATGCTTAAGAGAGAAAACACAGAAGTGATAAAGCCTATGTGTAAACTGTAGCAAGTGGGTAAAAAAAAAGAGACATCTCCAGACATCAAAACAAAGAGAAGAAAAAAGCAAGGGAAAGTGCATGTGCAAGAGAGGGAAACCAGTAAGGAGAGACAGAAAGTGACAGAGAAGGTAAATATTAATGTGGAAGGGAAGAGTACACAAGGCAGGGGGTAAGAACACGAAAAAGAGACAGGAAAAGTACACTCAAGAAACTGCATTAGAAGAAAAGTACAAGAAAGGGAAAGTACGTCAGGAAGGGAAAAGCATATGAAAGAGCGTGAGACGTGAAGGAAGAAAGCGTGTGACAGAATACACACATGATACAGATGAGAAGTTCAAGGAGTTAAAGAAGCAGGGGAAAAAAAACCAACAAAAGAATGCAAACAGGAAAACAAGATTAAAAGAGTGAACAACAGAGGGAAAGAGTGAGCAAGAGAGCAATTGCAAGAATAGCAAAAAAACACCTATGAGTGGGAAGTGTACGTGAGTATGGAGTGTGAAGTGTCCCAGAGAGAGACAAAGAGATACATGGGACACAAATAAAGTCCCTAAGAGAGGGAAAGAAACCTTAATACAGTAGGGAAGAAGGCAAAACATGAGAGAGAGTTGCCCAGGTGGCCAAGAAAGGCGGTGACATCCTGGCTTGTATTAGAAATGCAGTGGCCACCAGGAACAGGGAGGAGATCATTCCCCTGTACTCAGCACTGGTGAGGCCGCCACACTTTTGAGTATTGTGTTCAGTTCTGGGCCCCTCACTATAGGAAGGACACTGAGGTGCTGGAGCATGTTCAGTGAAGGGCAGTGATGCTGGTGAAGAGCCTGAAGCACAGGACCAAGAAGCATCTGAGGGAGCTGGGGTTATTCAGTCTGGTGAGGAGGAGACTGGGAGGAGACCTTATCACACTCTACAACTACCTGTAGTTGTACCTGTACCTGTACAGCATTGATGAGGTCACCTCTCAGGCTTCTCTCCTCCAAAATAAAGAGCCCACACTCCCTCAGTCTCTCCTAATAAGAGAGATGTTCCATTACCTTCATCATCTTTGTGGCTCTGCACTGGACTCTCTCAAGCAGTTCTATGTCCTTCTTGAACAGGGGGACCCAGAACTGGACACAATACTCGAGATGCAGTTTCACCAGGTCAGAGCAGAGGGAGAGAACAACCTCTCTCAACCTATTAACCACAGCCCTTCTAATACACCCCAGAATGGCATTGGCCTTCTTGGCCACAAGAGCACTAGGAAAAAAACAGCCAGGTTTCTGTGAGAGGAAGAACATGGCAGAGAGGGAAGGTTGAGGAGACAAGGGAAACAGAGGCAGTGAGAAAGCCCACTGAAAAGGAGGAAAGCACTTCTGAGGACAGAGAGAGGGAGCGCAGAGCAAGCTCAAGACAGACAGACAGACAGACAATGGAAAGCCCAAGAAAAGAATAGTAAGGGAAGGAGACAGGAAAATACCAAGAGTGAGAAAGAAGAAAAATGAGCAACAAGCAATGGAAAGAATGTACAAACAAGAGACTGAAAGCATGGGAGGGAAAGGACAAGCAAGAATGTGTCAGAGATGGAAAAGCACATGAGGGATGGAGAAAGTGAGACACAAAGCAAGCCAGAACAAAGACATCATGCACAAGAGGAAAAAAATCATATGAGAAGGGACATGTATGAGATGAGACAGAGACAAAACATGACTGGAAGAGTAGGAAAGCTGGGGGATGAGGACACACCTGAGAGAGGAAAAACACATCTGAGGGAGATGGAAGGATGAGAGACAGAATACAAGACATCCGTGAAGCAAAAGAGAGATGACTATTTCTTTGCAGGCAGTTGTAGAGAGAGATAAGGTCTGCCTTCAGCCTCCTTTTCTCCAGGATGAACAACCCCAATTCCCTCAGCTGCTCCTCATAAGACTTGTTTTCTAGATCCTTTACCATCTTTGCTGTCCTTCTTTGGACACACTCCAATGTCTTTGGACACTTCAATGTCTTTTTTGTAGTGAAGGGCCCAGAACTGAACACACTGGATGGCCTCACCAATGCCAAGTAGAGAGGCATTTCCCTAGTCCTGCTGGCCACATTATTACAGACACAAGCCATGCTGATGGTCTTCTTAGCCACCTGAGCACACTGCTGGCTCATGTTCAGCTGGGGTTAACCAACACTCCCAGGTCCTTTCCACTGGGCAGCTTTCTAGTCACTCTTCCAAGCCTATAGTGTAGCACAGGGGTTGTTGTAAATTAAGTGCAGGACTTGGCTTTGTTGAACCTTGTATTGACCTTGGCCCATCAATCCAGCCTATCCAGATCCTTCTGCAGACTTCTTCCTACCCTCAAGCAGATCAGTAATTCTGCCCAACTTGGTGTCATCTGCAATCCTACTCAGGGTGTACTCAATGCTCTCATCCAGATACTTGCTAAGGATATACATGAAGCACATTAGAATGAAACACAAGTTACAAATGAAAAGGGTGTCATAGAGATGGAAATATGGATGCAGAGGAAAAAGGAGGGGAAGACACAGAATGAAAGGGAATGTGAGGGGGAAGAGGGACAGCAAGAGAGAGGGAAGAGAACCAAAGAGAGATAATAAGGTTAGAAGAGAGAAAGCCTATGTGTGTGGAGGAGCTTTGAAGAAAGAGGGAAAGTGTGTCTAAGAGATGGGAAATGCCCAAGAGAGAGAAAATAATGCAATACAGAGGGAAAGCAGGTCTGAAACAAGCAAACAACAAGAGATGGCTGGAGGAAGCTCTACAGACTGAGAGGGAAAAATACACAGTTTATAGAAGGGCCTCCCTCAGTGAATGAGGGAGAGAAGTGCAAGAGAAAGAAAAGACATGAGAGAAGGAATGTGGGAGAGAGAAGGAAGATCCATGTAAAAAAAGACTGAACATGTGACAGAAAGGGAAAAGTGCAAGAAAATTAATTTTTTACACATTTGTGTGAGAGAGAGAGATGGGAAAAGTGTAAGACATGGGAAAGCATGCAAAAAAGAAGAAAATCTACAGAAGGGAAAGAAAGACAAAAAGTAAAGCAACAGACAGAAGGACAGAGGAGACAACAACAAGAGTGCAGAAGTGCACATGAGAAAGAAAAAGCAAAGGAGAAATAATACACATCCAAACGAGAGAGGGTGATTGTTACTGAGAAGAAGTGCACACTGGAGAGACAGAAAGTGCATGTGGGAGGAGCAGGGCACATGTGACAGAGCAGGAAGCGTGGAGGGGCACATGGAAAAGCACAAGGCAAGCGTGCAAGAATGGCATCCTGGCTGGCCTGTATCAGGAACAGTGTGGCCAGTAGGACAGAGCAGGTTATTCTTCCTCTATACTCAACACTGGTCAGGCCACATCTTGTGTCCAGTTCTGGGCTCCTCAATTCAAGAGAGATGTTGAGATACTGGAACATGTCCAGAGAAGGGTGATGAAGGGGGTGAGTGGCCTGCAGCACAGCCTTGTTAGGAGAGGCTGAGGGAGCTGGGGGTGTGCAGCCTGCAGAAGAGGAGGCTCAGGGGTGACCTCATTGCTACCTGAACAGAGGCTGTAGCCAGGTGGGGTTGGTCTCTTTTTCCAGGCAACCAGCAACAGAACAAGGGGACACAGTCTCAAGTTGTGCCAGGGGAGATCTAGGCTGGATGTTAGGAGGAAGTTGTTGGCAGAGAGAGTGACTGGCATTGGAATGGGCTGCTCGAGGAGGCAGTGGAGTCACCATCCCTGGGGGTGTTCAAGAAAAGAATGGATGAGGCATTTAGTGCCATGGTCTAGTTGACTGGATAGGGCTGGGTGCTAGGTTGGACTGGATGATCTTGGAGGTCTCTTCCAACCTGGCTGATTCTATGATTCTATAAAAAGGAAGACCACACAAAGGATATGGAAAAGTGCCTGCCGGGGAAGAGCACAAAGGAGTGGGAAACAGTCAAGAGAGAGGGAGAAGGACAATGCAGAGGAAGTAAACTTGCAAAGGTGCACGAGAAAATGAGAGACAGTGAGTCAGAAACAGAGCAGGAGTGCACAGGAAAGTGTAACTTCATTTTATAGCAGCAGCAATTGGAGGAAGTGAACAGATGAAATAAATCTTCTTAGATGCCACTATACACAAACCTCAATTCTTTCATCAGAATTAATTTAAATTTCTTTTATTGTCTTCAGCAGGTCTAGGGAGGTTCTTCTCCCTCTCTACTCTGCCCTAGTGAGAGCACATCTGGAATACTGCATCTAATTTTGGACTCCTTGATCCAGGAGAGACTGAGACCTGCTGGAAAGAGTCCATCAGAGAGCCATAAAGATGACTGGGGGACTTGAGTATCTCCCTTATGAAGAGAGACTGAGAGCTCTGGGACTTTTTAGTCTGGAGAAGACTGAGAGGAAATCTGATCAACATGTACAAATATCTGATGGGTAGGTGTCAAGTGTCTGGGGCCAATCTCCTTTCAGTGATCAGCAGCAATAAGCCAAGGAACAACAGCTACAAACTAGAACAGAGAAGGTTTCAGCTCAAGATGAGGAGAAACATCTTTAAAGTGAGTGTGACAGCCCTGGAGCCTCCCAGAGAGGCTGTGGAGTCTCCTTCTCTGGAGACTTTCCAAACCTGCTTGGATGCATTCTTGTGTGAACTATCCTAAGGGATCCTGCCTTGGCAGTGGGCTTGGAGTGGATCACCTCTGGAGGTCCCTTCCCACCTCTGAGGTTCTGTGATTGCATCTCAGTGCTTACCATTTTCTGAAAACAACCTGCCATCTGACCAACTCCTACCCTGCCACTCTGATGAAGGTTAGTTTTCCCGTTATGTTCCAACAGCCATAGTTCACTAACATTAGGAAGAACTACCACAAGTTTATTTACAGACACAAAACTTAAACTGTTTATCTTCCCTTTCTTGACTTTTTTTCCCCCTATCTTCATATTTTCAGAGGTTTTCCAAGCATTTCCAGATTCCTGCTAACAGATCCTGTTTAGATTGTCATTATTCATTGAAAACATTCTGGTTGCTTGCCACTGGATCACAAAATTTCTACTTGACATTAATTTCCCTCAGGCTACTCATGCCTGATGTCACTAATGTTGATTCTTCTGGTGGATTAAGTAAGCTTTTGCATTAAATTTAATGAACCCTAGACCAGGTTGCTTAAGGCCTCATCCAACCTGGCCTTACACGCAGCCAGGGAAGGGACATCCACAACCTTCAGGAAGGTTTATTCACATGGAGTATCTACAGATTCCTTACCATTGCCGGTGATAAGTGCACTATACTACAACTTTATAGCCGTAAAACAGAATTGCAATGGCAAGCTTCATTTTCTGGGCGAAGCACTTGGTGCAAAAGTTGCAAAAAGGTTGCAAATCTTGAGAGTAAGGAGGACCAACCTCTCAAATCTGTCCCTCCAAGTTAGATATGAAATTGGGGTAATATTTATACCTCATGATCTATTATTGTATGGTGTGCCTGTGTGGGACAATGGTCAAGCCACCATTTCTGGTTATCAGTTCATAGAGCCACAGAAACACCCAGGTTGCAAAGGCCTCCCAAGATCACCAAGTCCAACCTAGAACCCTACTCTACAAGATTCACCTTAAACCACATCCCTAAGAACCACATCCAAACCACCCTTAAACACATCCAAAGTGGGTGACGCCACCACCTCCCTGGACAGCTCATTCCAGTCTCTGACCACTCTCTCCATGAAAAACTTTTCCCTAATACCCAATCTAAACCTCCCCAGCTTCAGCTTGAGGCCATTCCCCCTTGTTCTGTTTCCAATCACCCGTGAGAAGGGACCAGCAGCAGCTTCTGCACAATGTCCCTTCAGGTAGTTGTAGACAGCAGTGAGTTGTTTGTTTACCAGTTGCATAAAATGTGCAATGTGGTGCCACTCATCTTGTCAGCAGTGTTGCAAGGATAAGTGGAAGACCAAAACTGTAGGCCTCTGCCTTCTGCCTCTATTCCTCTCAGTGCTATGGCAACACAGACCACCAAGTCTCTGCATCTGCTCTGGCCACTGTGTGTTTATCGGCAGTACTGAGCTTTGTAATTTTCCACTGTTTTGTACTTCCAACACTGCAAGTGGCCTCTCCCTAAGCCAGCAGTTCTGTTTGCTTCATAGCAATGGCAAAACACAGCATCCAAAAAGACAAATCTAACAGCTGTGTGGCCAGTTCCACAATGTACTGAGGCAGTAGCTAGCACACTGAAGCATAAGTTCTCTATTAGGGTCATCAGCTATTCCTAGGAATCAAACTACATGCTGCATGTCAACTCTAACAAAAATATAGAACATAATTTTTTAACTTACAAACTTCTTCAGATGCTTACTTTTGCCTACACAAAGCAAAAATAAACCACCCCACCCCAAATCTCTGTATTGACAAATTCTGTGCACACAGCTTTCCTTAGCATTTATATGGGAAGTGTTTCAGCTCATAAAACACAGCTGCGTAGTTGGTCCACAGGGTGAGAGGATGACATTTATTTCACACATAGCTTTGAAGCAACTTGTCCCTTGTGTAGTGGGTTTGAGCTGATCTGAGGTTAATTCCCCTCAAAGCATCTTTCTAGTGCTTTGCAGTGCTGCAGCTGACTGTTGATAGCACAGCAGTGTTTTGGCTACTGCTGAGCTGAACAACCAGGCTGGAGATTTCCAACATCTCCAAAACCCCAAGGGTGTGTTGAGGGAACACAGCTGAGGCAGCTGACCCAGGCTGCCCAAAGGGATGTTCCATGCCATGTGACATCAGCTCAGATATTAGAATGAAGTGAAAGAAGAAGGTCTGGGGAGATTCGTCCCTGGTGTCTGTCCTCCAAGGGAACCAAGCACAGAGAGCTCTGCTTCCTGAGACCCAGCATCACCCTGCTGATGGGCACTAGAGACTAACATCTCTCTCTCTCTCTGCTTTTGCTTTCTGCATGGCCTATTGCTCTGCTTATTGTCATTATTAAATTGCTTCTATCTTAGCACTGGCTTTTGTTATATTTTCCCCTCTCCATTTAAGAAGGGGAGTGATAGAGAAGCTTTGATGGGCATTTGGCCCCCAGACAGGGCCAAACCACCACACTTCATAATGTAGAGGCAACTGCAGGCAACCCTACTTTGTTTAATCACTCTTCACTGTTAAGAATATACTTTGAAATGCTAAGAGCCATGTCTGCCTGAAGAAAACTTCACAGGAAAACTCGATGTCTCAGCAGCAGGACAAAGGAATGAATGAAGAGGTAACTACCACAGAGTGCTAATGATGTCTAAAAGAAACCTCCAGCCATGACTGCAACCACAGCATGACAGGAGACACACAAGTCAAATACTCTTCTAGCTTGTGGGAACAGAGCTCCATTTGAGTTTTGTCAAATTCCTTCCAGATTTCCATGCATATCAGTGAACAAGTATGTACCTTCTTCTACACACTTCATTGTTTGGGTTGTTTTTTCATTTAGAGAATGAGACAGCTGGCAAACAGCAGCTAACAGGTATTACCATGCTAGAGGACAGGGCAGCACTATATTCCTAGCTGCAAACACTTATAACAGCTGAAATTAACCTAAGGAAGAGAGAAGTTTTATTGAGCAGACAGAAATAAAATTAATTTACTCCTCAAGGCAGTAAAATAAAAATGCTCTTCCTGAATTGGAGAGGAATACAGAAAAGAGTATTTAAAGATGTATAGGAGAATACGACATACATGAATCCTTGATGCCTAATACAGATACAGGACACAGGAGAACACCCCCTAACCTTCCCCCCAGCCAAGCTAAACCACCACACCCCAGTGCTCGTTTTCTCCCCCAGCACTGTCTCCCCTTAGGCTCAAACAGGCCTGATTGTGCAGCAAGAAATTCACTGTGGCCTTGAAGGCTGCAGGCAGGTTACTGCTCCATGGGTTTACCAAATAAGACTCCCAGAGAGCTGAAAGAAGAGGGAGAAGAGAGAGAGATTTGACTTTGGTGCCCACTTATAAAGTGACATCAGGATTATGGGGTTGAATAACAAAATTACAGAATCACAGAAACATCCAGGTTGGAAAAGCCCCTCAGGATCACCAAGTCCAACCTAGAACCCTGCCCTACAAGATTCACCTGAAACCATATCTCTGAACACCACATCCAAACCATTCTTAAACACAGGGTGAGTGACTCCACCACCTCCCTGGGC
>WAAF01018196.1:175937-255965 GCA_013400475.1 Tricholaema leucomelas | reverse complement strand
AACCCCACCTGGCTACAGCCTCCCTGTTGGACGTGTCTGTGCATCCAACACCCAAAACACTTGGCTGGGGCCTGTTTGACTCTTCCCATAGGTACAGGCCTATCTGGAGCTCTGCATAAACCCGTGTGAGGTGGACTTATGTTTTAAACGAGGCCAAGATGGTGTTCTGCCTTCTTCTGTTATTTTTGTCTTTCAAAACTGCCCTCACAGCAGTTCTCTAACTTGTGGAAATGACACCTGTCTTTTCTTTTGCTCCCTGGACTCGCTCATCTGGTATTTGCAACCTTGGTATGGGGACATTTGTAGGTCTTGTGCTAATGTTAATCACGTGTAAAGACATTTATGAAGGTGTTGAAAAGGTTACCATTCTCAGAGGAATAATCAGGGCACTGTCTGCAAAATAATGAAAATGTAAAAATAACTAGTTGAACAAAGTGGTGTAGGAATGAATAGGCTGCAGAAAACCCCATGCAGTGTCAAGATTGTCTGCCAGTTTCTCACACAGTTTGTAAAGAGAGGGAATATTGAGAAGCAGGTTTGAATTTCAGATGCCCTAATGCCATAATGTTTTGCTCCATAGGCTAAGGGATTGCCCCTGTCTCTGTAAAGCATCCACAGGAGCTTTTACTCTCTTTTGTTTTTATTTTTTTGCTGCAGAGTATTGTAATACAGAAGCCAAATGAGTCCTGTTTTTTGGAAGGCTAAAGCCAAAGAAGAAGTGTGTAGCTGTCATTCTGCCCCTGTACTCTTCACTGGTTAGACCACACCTCAAGTACTGTGTTCAGTTCTGGGCCCCCCAGTTTAGAAGGGACATTGAAATCCTTGAGCGTGTCCAGAGAAGGGCAACGAGGCTGGTGAGAGGCCTCGAGCACAGCCCTACGAGGAGAGGCTGAGGGAGCTGGGATTGTTTAGCCTGGAGAAGAGGAGGCTCAGGGGTGACCTTATTGCTGTCTACAACTACCTGAGGGATGACTGTCGGCAGGGGGAGGTTGCTGTCTTCTCTCAGGTGGCCAGCACCAGAACGAGAGGACACAGCCTCAGGCTGCGCCAGGGGAGGTTTAGGCTCGAGGTGAGGAGAAAGTTCTGCACTGAGAGAGTCATTGGACACTGGAATGGGCTGCCCAGGGAGGTGGTGGAGTCGCCGTCCCTGGGGCTGTTCAAGGCAGGATTGGACGTGGCACTTGGTGCCATGGTCTAGCCTTGAGCTCTGTGGTGAAGGGTTGGACTTGATGATCTGTGAGGTCTCTTCCAACCCTGATGATACTATGATAGCTAGTAAAATAATTCCCCCAAAAGAATTTCTGGCTTGTGCACACATCTTCTGGTGCTTTCACCCTCATCTCATTGCTTTTCCTCTGTCATGTTTTGCTGGAAAAGTGAGTGCAAGCATCTGCTGAGCTGTGCATATATACTGCAGAAAGTTGTTCATTTACAAAATCACAGAATCACAGAATTAACCAGCTTGGAAAAGACATCTGAGATTAAGTCCAACCCATCGCCTAACCCTTCTGATTAACTCAACCATGGCACTGAGTGCCTTATCCAGCCTCCTCTTGAACATCTCCAGGGATGGTGACTCCACCACCTCTCTGGGCAGCCCATTCCAATGCCAATCACTCTTGCTGTGAAGAACTTCTTCGTAACATCCAGCCTAAACCTGCCCTGGCACAGTTTGAGACTGTGTCCTCTTGTTCTGTTGCTGGTTGCCTGAGAGCAGAGCCTAACCCCACCTGGTTACAACCTCCCTTCAGGTAGTTGTAGACAGCAGTGAGCTCTGCCCTGAGCCTTCTGCAGGCTGCACACCCCCAGCTCCCTCAGACTGAAGGGAGGCTGTAGCCAGGTGTGCTAGTTTGAGCCTAGCTAGCATGTTTTGGTGAGAAGAACTAGATGATAGGCTGTAAAATGAAAACAATGGTGAGGTCTACTTCCCTCACAGTCTTGCTGNTTGTGTTTGTATTACCTTTTTTACCTTGTATATTTCTGTCTGTAACTGTATATACTGTAAATATCTGCTTGTAAATTGTGCCAGCTGTAAATATAAGCTTCATTCAAATTTCCAGAGCCGACTGAGTCTAGTCTGGGTCATTTCTAAAAGTGTGGGGGGGCAGGGGACACCCAAACCATCACACCAGGTGGGATTGGTCTCTTCTCTCGGGCAAGCAGCAACAGAAGAAGGGGACACAGTCTCAGGTTGTGCCAGGGGAGGTCTAGGCTGGATGTTAGGAGGAAGTTGTTGTCAGAGAGAGTGATTGGCATTGGAATGGGCTGCCCAGGGAGGTGGTGGAGTCGCTGTCCCTGGAGGCGTTGAAGCCAAGCCTGGCTGGGGCACTTAGTGCCATGGTCTGGTTGCTTGGCTAGGGCTGGGTGCTAGGTTGGACTGGATGAGCTTGGAGGTCTCTTCCAAGGCGCTTGATTCTCTGATTCAATATACATTTCCTGCAGAGACTAGTTCTGTGTGTTTCCTGTAGTGAAGACTTTTCAGATGGGCTATCATCCTGTAACAGTTTATAGCAAAATCAGTTTGCTATGCCTTGGAAAACATTTGCTCATAGTACAGTCAAAGCAAATCTGTGTGCAGAGCCGAGAATTTGTACTTGCAGTGAAGTTTTTGAAGCTGGGAATGCATGTGCTTGCATAATTGAGAGTCCTTTTGTTCTACTGTTTTTCTGTCTCTTTTTAAGGAGAATCCTATTGCATCACCTTAGTTATCTAGGCAAGTTTTAGGATTTAAACAGGTGATCTCCTGTGCAGCTGTAGGGTTTGTTTGAGGATTTAGCTCTGAATGTTCTGAGAGCCTCCATGGAAGCAATTAGGTGAATCATTGCTGCGTAGCTCTGTGTACAATACCTGCCTGGTAGCACATCTTTGAGTTAATATTTAAGAACTACTGCAGCACCCTCAAGTGGTGATGTTGATCTGGATTTACAGTGGGTTTTAAAATGTTGTTTTTTTCCCTGTGGTTATGAATAATTTCAATGGTTTGGGTTAACCTGCTCAGATATAGTCAGATTTTGCAGTCCTTACTCAAGTAAAGCTCTCACTGAATACAATTAATCACATTGGAATCTGAACCACAGACTCAGAGAAGTTTTCCTTGGATTGTCAAATGATTTTATAGAGAGCATAAAGCATTCTCTGTGCCTGCAGTAACTCTGCCTTTTCTATCAGCTGGGCTGGAATAAATAACCTGAGAACCCTACAAAAAGCAAAACCAGCACTTTAGGGTCATGACTGAAGCCGCAAACATGGAACAGCAGTGGCAGAAGAAACACAATTGCTTGAGTGAACACACACCCAGTGACATCTTTAGTAATGACTTAGGAAGAATGTTGTTTCTCAAGGAAGTTTTACTACCTTTGTGGTGTAGTTCTCTTGACTTCAGCTTCTTCTATCATGTTAGCTGAAGGCAAAAAAAATTGCAAGAGTGGCCATATTTGGGGCTCATTGCTTCCAAAGTTAGTAAGCCACATTTGTCCTGATGCTCCTCCTTCTTCTAATGCTGCTGAGCTTTCCTGGTACTTGATGTAAAGAGAATTGTTACTTGGAGAATAAATGGCCATGGGATGAAATCTGTGCGCTCTCCTGCCCCCAGTACAGACCTGCATGAACAAATCACTTAATTCCACTAGTCTCATCTGTGAAACACCAACAAGGAGTTTTAGTTCAGAACTTTACTGTAAGTCTTAATGGATGTTGTCTCCACTCTGAAGGCCTTAAGTGAAAACAGGTATAAAAGTACTTAGTCTCTTGTCACGTCTAACAGCATGTGCTGGGCAGAGGGCACAGGCTGGTGGGAGTTGAAGTGCTTCCTTGCTGCCAGTGCTGCTTTGTGCAGTGTGTGCTAATGCTGTAGGTCAGCAGAATGGCACAGCTGCTTGTTTACCACTGAAACTTCTAGAAGGGCCAGCATCCCTTCTGTACGAAATGCAGACAACAGGCTTGACGCAATCATAGACTCATACAACCAGCCAGGTTGGAAGAGACCTCCAAGCTCATCCAGTCCAACCTAGCACCCAGCCCTAGCCAAGCAACCAGACCACGGCACTAAGTGCCTCAGCCAGGCTTGGCTTCAACACCTCCAGGGATGGCAACTCCACAATAAACAAAATTATTTTATGTCTGAAGGACAGAAGCTGCTCCAGGTTCTTATTTACAAAATTGTATTGGTGAAAATCAATTCTCTTCAGATTGCCAAGACATTTAATTGTTTAAGAAAACCTTTAATTGTTAAGAAATCCTGATATTTAAGTGTTAAGAAAACCTGCTATTTCCTTGGTTTACTTTTTGTCCTCTCTCCCAGTTGTTTGACATAGGAGATAGAAATCATGAGCATTTTAGGCTTTGTCCTCGCATCTTCCCTTTTTCTTTTTGCCTCTCTTCCCATAAAAGACTCCTCTCATTTGAAGCTTGCCATTTAGGTTGTCATCTATATAACAGACTGCATTGTGTTCACAAGAGAAGCATGTCAGCAGAGGGCAGGGTCCAACAGTAGTCAGCTTCCAAAGGGATCTGATAAAGAACTGACAACTGTTTTTCTAATACGAACTAGATAATAGCCAAAAATCATCTGTGATGGAGCATATTAAATATAATGTCTGTGCTCTCATCTTAAAGGCTCCCCGACAGCTTAGGAACCACACTGTGAACATAGCAGTAGCTCTTTTCGTTTTCTTTCCTGTGGAAAAGCACTATCAGTAACACAAAAGAGAGAGATTACTTTGTAAACTTGCCTTAGGCTGCTCCTAAAATAAGCAGCAAGATGCAATCAGAGCTCTCCCGCCATGCCTGCGGTGCTGAGCTGGGATGTGCTGGCAGCCCACACTGCGGCTGACCCACAAACCTACTTCAGAATATTTTGGGGCACATGTGGGGCCGGCGAGGTGGCAGGGCCCGCGGCTGCTGCTCTCTCTTAAACTAGGTGGCCTGGTTAGAGAATTGCCTGCGGTGGAGGCAGGCAGGAAAAGCGAGGAAGCTCAGCACGAGAATCCCAACCGAGAGTCAGCCAGGAGAACAGGAGCCCCTCGGCCCTGGGTCATACACTCCACAGGCACGTACATTACCGATAGGCAGGGACACCTCCCACTGGAACAGGTTGCTCAAGGTCTCATCCAGCCTGGCCTTGAGCACCTCCAGGCAGGGACCAACCACAACCTCCCTGGGCAACCTGTGCCAGTGTCTCACCACCCTCACTGCAAACAACCCTTCCCTCACATCTAGTTTCAATCTCCCCTCTGCCACTTTAAACCCATTTCTCCTCATCCTGTCATTACAAGACCTTGTCAATAGTCCCTCCCCAGCCCTCCTGTAGCCCCCTTCAGATACTGGAAGGTCAGTATAAGGTCTCCTCAAAGCCTTCTCTTCTCCAGCTCCTGGAGCCTGTCCTCGTAGCAGAGGAGCTGCTGCAGCCCTCTGAGCATCTTCATGGCATCCTCTGGACTGGCTCCAACAGTTCCATGTCCTTCTCATGTTGGGGGCTCCAGAACTGCACAGAGGACTGCAGGTGGGGTCTGAGGAGAGCAGAGCAAAGGGACAGAATCCCCTCCCTTGCCATCCCCTTGTGATGCTGCTGCCCACACTGCTCTTGCTGCAGCCTAGGGCATGGTTGGCTGTCTGGGCTGCACTCACACTGAGGGATAGCCGTCCCACTTTCTGGTTATGTCATGCCTGTTTATCCAGCAAATGTTCCCACCTCTAACAAGCTGTTACCTTCATTTGTCATAACGTGCTGCAAATGTCAGTGCTGTGTGTGCTTTGTCTTGAAGGACCTGTGTGTTTCTAGGTGACACAACTAGGCCATGCTAATTGATTCTGAGGTGTCATCCACTTTCAAAGATACCAAGTAATACCAACACAAGGGCACGCTCCTTTGAATGAGGATAGTCCTTTCTCAGTAAAAGATATTGTCAAGAAATTTATTATCCCCAGAATCAGTAGTGAATTGTGTTTTACTGAGTTGCTGGATAGGCAAAGACACTTTTAAATTGGTGACTAATGGCTAAAATAAACAATTCCCACAGAAAAATGGTAAACTTTGCTTGGTCTCATGAAGTTGAAGAAGGTTTTAGTGCAGTTATTTATATGGAATCATTGAAGATGTAGTGTTGAGAAACAATTTAATGATTATCCAGAACCTTAAATCCCAGATAAATTGTGGTGCTCGTTCTGTTTCCTCGTTGCCGATACTGTTCCTGCAGGGGAGGCATCGGCTGTTGTAGCAAGGGATGCTTCACAGGAAATTGTTACTGCCTTAAGTCAAGATGTCTTCATTTTTCCACAGTTGCTTTCAGTGCTGGTGCTTTTACAAAATACAGCCCTGGCTGTGTTCACAGCATCACACAGGCTCACAGGATGCCAGGGGTTGGAAGGTACCCAAAGAGGTCATCGAGTTCAACCCCCCCTGCCAGAGCAGAACCATACAATCTAGCTCAGATCACACAGGAACACATCCAGACAGGCCTTGAAAGTCTTCAGAGAAGGAGACTCCACAGCCTCTCTGGGCAGCCTGTTCCAGTGCTCTGTGACCCTTCCAGAAAAGAAGTTCCCCTTTGTGTTGAGCTGGAACCTCCTGTGCTGCAGCTTACACCCATTGCTCCTTATCCTACCCCAGGGAGCAAGTGAGCAAAGCCTGTGCCCCCACTCCTGACCCCCAGCCCTCAGATATTGATAGACATCGATTAAATCCCCTCTCAGTCTTCTCCAGGCTAAGCAGCCCCAGGTCTCTCAGCCTCTCCTCATCAGGCAGTGCCTCAGTCCCCTAATCATCCTCATCTTGCTCAAGTTTTGTTGATGTCATCTTTGCAGAGACTGTGATGGCCTCAAAGGCTGGCTCTTAGAGTCCTGTTGTGACATTTTTAGCTGCACAGTTGCTGCTTGCCTTCTTTGTGGAGAGGAACAAGAGGATCTGAATGCTGCTGTGTGCCTGCATAACTTGGAGGGAATTAGATTCTTTTTCACTGGAAGAGCAAATCAGACTTCTTTCAGAGATTGGAAATTATCAGTTACAGTCAAGATTTCACAGGATTGCCTTTGTTGCTGTGGTATTCAGATCATGATGAAGCAGCTTGCATTTTCCTGCCTAGTAGAGTATTGGATTGCTGTTGGCTCTGTGGTGAAATTATTGATCACCCTAAAGGTAGTTTTCAGACTTTCTTTTGTTTGGTTTGCTCGGCATGTTTTTATGACTCCTTGGCATAGACAAATAAACATACATAAAGATACATCCCTAAGTCAAGAGAGGCTAGAAATAGACATGTCTTTGTTTCACAATGCTTTGGGTTTATTTGTCTTTTAGAGATAGTGCTTAGCAAGCCAATAAGATCTATATTGCCTCAACTAGTAACGAGAAATCAAATGCCCTTAAATTTAGGTACATCCAGTGAACGTGTCAATATGCTTGTGAATATCCCCTGGAATTTTCCAAAGCAGCAGTTTATACAGATTATGTCATCACTGATCTGATTCTGATAATTCCAGTGTGTATTCCAGTACCTCACATTGCCAAATGCCTTTGCAAATCTGGCCTTAGTGCTTCTGTTTGACGTGGTTTGAAGGTGTACGGTGAGGTTACGAGGAAGCACATATGTTGATGAATTAAATCAAGGCACATCTTAAGGGGCATTTAAAATGGAAATATCTCTTTGGTTGGCTTGTTTGATCCTGAATAACTGTGCTCCTAAACCTCTGCTAAGTCATTAAACCTGCAATTCATTCATCTGTCTGTATTCCATTCTTGTCTTTTGTGTTTCCCACCTCTTGAAAAACGAAGACTCTGTTTGGACAGGCATTTATAATCCTGTGCATTTGCTGTTCCATAGTGACAATTGACTGAAAGCATTAACCAACCTTTGGAATGGCTTCCCGGAGCCTGAGTCGTTTTAGGCCTCGTGTTAGTAAGACAGGTGAATTGGATGGATGGGGTAATTTGCACTTAGGAAACTACAAATGAGCTGATGGGCTTCTTTTCTAATCAGCTTATGAAGACAAACAGGCAGGAAAGAGCAGGCACCAGCACTAACAGCGACGCGGCGCAAGCAGCTACCAGTTCAAATCAGTGCCCAATCCAACAAGGAATTATTTACTTTTAAAGCAATTCAGGGGACTTCAGACAGCTAATCTAGAACTGTGTTCCACCGAGTCCCTGCTTACAGCCCCCTTACCTCCAAAGGACTGGAATTTATTAGATGCTTTTCTGTTCAGCCTAAAACTTTCTGAAGTACCTTCAGTGGCAGTTCTGTGCATTCAAACCTGCCCTAAAATGACATCTCAGGGCAACTCCTCACCTGTCTGTAGTTCTGGTGGGAGGCAGAAACTGGCCTGAATTATACCTGCAGTCTCCAAGATTTCCAGATGCAGTATTTATTCCTAGAGAATACCCAACATGCTCTCTCACAAGGTAGGTTATTTTACAGACCGCCGTCATCGCTCCTCGCTTTGTAAAAGGCTACAGGTGAAGAATATTTAAACATGCTGAAGCTGTGCCAAATTGGATGAAGAAATGTCTGTTTGGCAGGGCCAGAAGGAGAGCAAAGGAGTAGGAGGATATTTTGTTATCTTAATGATAGTTAGCCCTTTTTAGATGTCCATCTCTCTGTCTATGTTTTTTTTTGCTCTGCATATTCATATTCTCTCTAGAGTTTTCCTTCAGCTGTAGGGTTCCAAACCTAAAATTGTGTCATTATATCCCCTGGGTGCTTTATGAAATCTAGGTTTTAGTTCCCTTACAAGCAACATGAAAGCTGTCAATTTAGTGACAGCCAGTCCAAGGAGTCACAGAGTTGTTTAAAGAAAGCCTCTATATTATAAAGAAGTCTTTAAATGAAACCACTTCATCTCGTCTGCTCCCTTTGAAATCTGTGGCATGCATTTGGAATGCTGACTGGTTAAATCCCTTCTGTTTCTCTAAGACTCTGCATGAGCAAGTTCTTCTCAGCAAGTGGAAGTTCAGAATTTCTCCAAGGTATGTTGCTTCTGTATGCTACCAGTTTTATAGTGCTGAGGGAGAGAGAAATTGCACCTGCTCCTCTCAACGTGGACAGTTAAGAATGCGCAGTTGTGGCTCAGACACTTAGGGCGGAGCAGGAACCTTGCACTTCCCTCTCGCCTACAGAGCTGAGCATAATCTCTTGCCTCAAGACAGAGTCCAACTGAAGTAGCTGACTGAAGTGCCAGTGCAAGATGATTGCCTTTTCAATAGACCTGAAACAGCCTCCTTTGCTTTTCTAAACAAGAATTTGTTTCCTCTTGTTGCTGAAAAGCCCCATGAGAGATCATATTAATCAGGCAAACTGGTTGTTGTCATGGCATATCTGACTTGAGCATCAAATACTGGCAGGTTACAAAGCAGAGAAGAACATGCCTAGTGGAGAACAGTTCAGCAACAGTGGCCAAGTCTTACATGGCTGCCAACAGCTCCTGGCATCCATAGGAAAAAATATTTATCTGTAACTCTATTGCTTAACTTCCTGGCTTCTCTTGGAAGACATGGAATTGGGATCTCTTCCTAACTTCTCTCAGATAAAGCTTCCAAATACAGAACATTAATTATGACAATAAAGACACTCTTCAGTGCAAACTCCTGTTGACACATATGGCGCTACTGGGTACAGTGGTAGGCCAGGACCCCACGTGGTCTACAGCTGTACAAACACATGTGCTTCTGCACCTCCTTTTGCTTGGGCTTTGAACTTATCTTTTCAGGCAGCAAAACTGCACCGCTGTTGTTCCTGAGTGCTGTCATCTGTGTTGTTGTTTTCCTGCCTTCAATCGCTCCTGTGCCGGTTGCAAAATCATCAGAAATTATATGGGGAAGACCTTCTTGGTCATGTGGTCTATCCTTTTGCCAGTTGGCAGGATTATGCCTTACAGCACAATTTCTGGTGCTTCATACAGGCTATTTATAAATGTCCTCAGCATTAGGACTTTCACACATTTCCTTTGGGAACAGTCCTGCTCAGACTGCTGGGAAGTACTTGCTGATACTCAGTTCTGTGTTCTTGATTTCATTTAATTGGACTTAGGTGTGTATCAAGACTGGGCTGATAAAATCACCTGTCTGCTGACCACTGAGTGAGCATTTATCCACCAAGTGTGGGAAGTACCTTCTGAAGCTGCTGACCTCCTTGGCTTTGAAAATCTTCCTCTTGTGTGGCTCCAATTAACCTTGTACCACTCCAGCCTGTCTCCCCTCTCTCCAAGCGTGTTGGTGCTTTCCATCTCTGCCAGTTTTGGGTCCATTTCTTCTGTGCTTTTTTGACCTTACTTGCCTTCATCTCCTTTTTCCCTCAGCTCTCCTGATACTTCACCGAGTCCCTGCCTCTTCTATTGTTTATTTATTTATTCACTTATTTATTCACTACTTTCTCTGGGTCCATTTCTTCCCCTGAAGAAACTTTTCATTCAGACTGTTTTCTTTCTTTCTCAACAAACTTGTCTCCTTTGCCTATTATTCCAGTATTTCAGTATCACTGTTTTCTTTTCCTTCAAAAAGCCTACATTCAGCTGTTATGGAAGATGAAATTATTTTTGCAATGCCCAGAAAACTGATTTTTCTGATGCCTCTCTTAGTCCAGCTGGGAAAGCCAGCTTGTTTGTTTAGAAGTTTGGGTTTCTTTGAATCATGGTGATGCCTGCAAGATTTCTTTTTGGTTTTTTTTTTCTTCAGTAATATGTGTGATGCCAGAGAGAAATATGCCTCTGTTGGTCCCATGCTCACTCACTGTCCAATGCTGCACTTGTACAGAATCTGCTCTGAGAGGCTGCTGGCACAAATAATGGCATAAGAAAGTGAACAAGTTGGCATACCAATTCCACAGGATATAATACCCCTCAGTCTTCAGCAGCTCTACTGTCTCTGTCTTGACACAATGGTTATACTCCCCCCCAACACACACATTAGATCAAAGTGAACGATCAAGTCTATCCTCAGGGACTGCTGAATTGGTGCATTTGACATAGGAAAGAGGATTTCTGTTCTCTTTTGGGTTTATTGGGGTTTTAGATGACACCAGGCAGCAGATGTATGGGTGGTGTAACCCCGGGGCCACTGAAGATTCATGAGCTGGACGTTTTTATCTCTGCTAACAATAGGAATAGGAGTTTTAAAAGTGTATCTTTGTTTCTGCAGATCCTGGAGAGTTGCTGTGATTAAAAAAAAATCAGAGGGATTCTATTAACTACAGCTGTTGAGTTGCTATTATAAAAAAAAATCAAAGGGATTCTATTAACTACAGCTTTTATAAGAGCAAATATTAATTTGGGGGTTTGTGGAGTAATGTGGAAAGGTAGCAAGGAATTTTAAGGACTGCTTTAGCAGTTCAGTGGAAGAGAAAAATGCAATATTTTAAATAGTGAAAACTGTGGGAGAGTATTGAAAAAAAATAGGTTTCAGTTAAAAATCCCTAATCAGCTGCTGGGAACTGTCACCACATAAAAAACAGACACATGTGTAGCTCTGCAACAAACTCGGTATTATTTAGATGACAAGCTCAAAGTTTAGGCAAACATAAATTGCTTAGTCAGAACAGCAGAATGGAACATGAATAACAATGCATGAATTCCATGACAGAGGGGAGTAAATCTAAGAGAAATATTGCTGGCTGGCTTCTTTGCCAGTGTTCCACTGAGAAGTCTTGTCCAAAAAGGAATCTTTGATGTATAGTTTTAAAGGCAGTAGGGCTTGAGTTTGACCTGGTTTTGGTGGTGTTGAATTAGTAGTAGCGAAATGCAAGGATGCTGTTTATTTATGCAGCGTGGAAAAACCAAGTGTCATTTTTATCTGTATGCTTAAAAAATGTCAGTAAAACATAATTACTTTGCTGCTGCAGGGGAAATATCTGAAGCTAGCACACTTTATTTGGATGGAAATGTCACCTTCTTGTGAAACTTTGGGTACTGAATTAAATATACAACTAAGAGACGCTTGAGGACACTGTTTGTTTTGAAATGCCTTGATTTTTATCTTGGGATCTGTTTGCAGGATTTAAGGAAAGGATCATTGTTACATGTAAGATGTGTGTTTAAAGATAAGAATCTTACATTTGTATTTCTGAAATATTTGACTCTTTAAACTTATCTGGTAGTGCAGGTTGCCTTTTTTGCCTTAAATCTTGCTGTAGGCTGAGCAGGTCTTTTGCTGTGATGAAACCCTGGTTACTGATAGTGGTGTTTGTTTATTGCCACTTTGCTATCGTGTCTCAGTGATTCCTTTTTTTTTTTTTGACTCTATCCTGTTTTCTGTGCCCTGTTGCTGTGCATACTGTATGACAGAATCTGATCATAGAATTGAGACATTGTAGAGGACTCTGGGCTCCAAGCCTTGCACGGATGAACAACAAATTAACCATGGGATTGCAAGCAGAGAGTAGAGGGTTTTCCAGCACTGAGCTGTGACTCAGGAGCACTGGGTCGTGTCCCTCCTTGAGAGGCAGACAGGACTTCCCTAATACAAGCTTGTAGGGAACAGGCTACTTTCTGAGCTAGCTTGTGCACAGGCAGACTGAAGTGCTCTTCATAGCCCCTAATAAAACTATCTAAGTCCCCTGTGACTCAGAAAAATCCTCCTGCTTTCAATAATGGCATCAACAAACTGACTCTCGTGAATCTTACTGCTGGTGAATATGCAAGACATTTCTGCCTCCAGCTGCCAGCTCAGCCCCTCTACACAAGGTCACTCTCACTGTGGTTACAGAAATGTGCCTTGCAGTTCCTAACTGGTGCAAGCCATCTCCCTTTGCCCACTGTGATACCCAGAGCATGACATGATTCTGCTTCTGTCATCGCTGGTCCGTCATGGAGTAGAGCTGGAATCTGGGAGGCCTTTAAATAGCTGTAATTATTTATTTCAGGGCAAATGAATCACAGCCTGAAGCTGCATGATCAGGGTTTTTTGGTGGATGAGGACCATTTGGCTGGTTGGTTTTCACTGAGCTTTAGAAGTATTTGACATTGCAATTTTGTGTTCCCTTAATAAAGTATTCTGTGGAGTTGTGCACACACACACATGCACAATGTGCGTGTGCATCACTGGACAAACCTGATTACGTGAAATCTTGCTTCTTAAGAATTAGAGACACAAACTGAGTGTATTTGGAACTGAACTAATTCTTGGTGGTTCTCTCAGTTTTGAACTGAGCAAATTCTTTATTCGTTTGTTTGTCCCTGTGCTTTCCTTGACTCTTTTTAAATCAGACTTTTAATATTTGGTAGATTTTTTTTTTTTCTGCCTCGTGGTTTCATCTTGCTTTTTTTTGGTGGCTTTCTTTGATTGTTCCTTTGCGTCCTAGCGTGATGGTTTGGGAGTTACCTGCCCCCCCCCACCCTTATGAAGTCACCCAGACTAGACTCAGCCAGCTGGAAGTTAAGGAATGAAGCTTTATATTCACAGCTTAGCACAACAGACAAGCAGAGAATTGCGATATTTATTACAAATATTTACAGCTATAGACAGAAAAATACAAGTTAAAAGTAATACAGAAATGCAACACCCTTTCCAGAAACCAGAGTCTCCAGGAGGGGTTCCAAACCACCCTTCCACCTTATTTCCACCCCTCTACCTTACCTCAGAGTCTGCCTTACATGCAAGGTGAGTTTAGAGGATTGGCAAGCAGGGTTAGAAGCAGAAGTATTAGTTACACGAGAGAAGCCAGGGAGAAGCAGAGACTCCAACAGACAGACACACACGCTCCGTCTCCTCTGTGTTTGTGTCCTTGTTTTTATACATCTCAGCAAGCCTACGAGTGAAGTAGACAATACCATTGTTTCCTTTTCACAGCCTATCATCTAATTTCTCTGGCCAGCCTGATCTAGGGAAGGGTGTGCTTGCCCATGGCAGGAGGGTTGGAACTAGATGATCCTTGTGTTCCCTTCCAACCCTGACTGATTCTATGAATTTCTCTCATTAAAATATTCCAATTAGCCTCAAAGTAGCACACCTAGTTTTTCTCAGAAGTCAAAACTGTGTTATTTCTTTAATTTCATTCTTTTGTTCCTTTTTTACATTATTTTTTTCAGTGCTGGTTTTCACTAATTCCAAACAACCATGAGGTCACTCTCAATGCAGTTCCAGACTGAATTTAGCTAAGCTAACTGTCTGGAGTTTTGGTTCTGTGTGGTCAGTTTGTGTCCAAGACATGACTTATGAGTGGTCCAAGTGGCTTCTGGAAAGTTACCTCTGTTATGATCTATGTTGCTGTGGCTTAGAAGCTAGACCTTTGCTTCAGCACATCGTGTGCTCATCTCATTTTTTAATTAAATGTCAGCATCTCAGTTGTGAAGATCAAAATGATTCCTTCTTTCAAGTTCCTTCAGGAAGGAGGCAGAGCATTAGTTTTTGTTTTCTGTCTTGATAAGGTTCCCTTTTCATCTCAGAGTTAAGACTTTTCATCCCTGACTTTGAAGACACAAATAAAAAGCAGCAGATGAAACTATTCAAATATAAGGAGATTTTTGATCAGAGAGTTGGTGAAATCATGGGGTGGAGGATAGCTGCATGTTAGAATATCATGTGCGTGATCTGTTGAGGTGTGGGTTTGTTTGTTTTTAAAGACTGATGGAATTATATATATCAAAGATAGCATTTTCTTAACAGACAAGGCTTCAAGCAAGAACTGTGTTGAGAAATATCTCAGTGCATCAAATCCACTTTCTAAAGTAGAATCAAGTTTGTGAGCTCTTCGGCAGCAAGTCCCTCAGTGGGAACAGGGAAACTGATACATGCTTGGTGTGTTTCCCTTAAGATGATACCAGGTAATCCCAAGAGCCCTGGCAAACTTAGAGGTCAAAGAAGAGGACGATTTCGGGGAACAGAGAAGGGGACAGCAAGTCTGTCACTTTCCTTTAAACCTAAGCATCTGTTGCTATGGAAACCCCGGAGCTTGATGCTGAAGCAACACGAATCGTCCCCTTCTGTCCCAGTACAGCCCTGATGGGAGCGGCTGGTCACCCGCTGGCACCTACCCCGGTGCCTCCCCGAGCACAAGCCCGTGTTCTCCCCCGGGAGCGGGAATTAACGGCCGCGGGTCCCCGGGCCGAGGGAGCGCAGTCCCCGAAGCCCGCTGGGCAAAGGCCACTCAAGGGTGACGGGTGGGCCCCGGGCACGGTCCCGGACCGGGTCTGGCTTCGGCCTCAAGCCAACCCAGCCAGCCACCCCCGGCGCCGAGAGCGCGTTTGTTTATCCCTGGCCGGTTCTAGCAGGAGCCACTTCGGGCGGATTTCCACGGAGGGGCGCTGGAGCACGTTTTAATGCAGCAAAAATGAATTAATACAAAAATAACAGGAGAGACAATTTACCGGATTGAAAAGCTACAGCGGCCATCTCCAAAAACCCGGAACCCCTTCCCCTCTCCCCAGCCACGAGGAGGCAGGAGAAGGAGGAGAACGATGGGCAGTGGACGGAGGACCAGGCACTTCCCCGCTGGCCGGGCAGAGGCGTGCCCGCGGCCGGCTGGGGCAGGGCAGGGCGGCGAAGGAGCTTCGCCCTCCCTTCTCCTGCCCCTTCCCCGAGACCAAGCCGCTCCGAGCACACCGGCTCCAGGCACCCCTCCAGTGCCGGTCCCGCCTCCCTCCTCCCCGCCTCTCCTCTCGCCTGACGATCAGGTGTCTTTTTTTTTTTTTTTTTTTCCCTATTTCTTCTTATTTTTTTTTTCTCTTAAATTTTAAGTTTTGCCCCCGGGAAAAAAAAATAAAAATACTGGGAAGACGAAAAAGGAGGCACGGAAAAGATGATTGTGGAAGAGCCCTCCCTCCCCAGAAGAGCAACGTGCTTTGAATGAGGTTTCCCAGCCTCTTCCACTCCGTCTCACACACTCTGTCACTCTGCTCTCGCTTGTGCACACTGTTGGTATGCGACCTCGGAGGCGACTGCTCCAGCACCTCTGCTTGGGGAGCCGCTGACAGCCAGCGACTGAGCTACACCCCCTTCCCTTCTTCCATTTCCCCCCTCCCCTGCTTTTCCAAACACACATACACACCCCCTAAGCACATTTAATGCTGATCCACTCAGGCGCCATTGTCGGGGGTACGTCTTCGTGGAGTGTTTTGGGTCTTTTCTTTTTATTTTTTTGGTCTTTTTTTTTGTGTTTGTGTTTCCCCCCCCCCCCCCCTTATTTTTTTTCCTTCCCAGCACTGGATGGTGCAGCATTCCCGCGGCCTGCGGTGTTACGGCTCGATCGCGTTTTATTATTTATTTATCTATCTTCTTTCCTCTCCCCCCTCCGCTCCCCCCGTCTGCTCTCTCGATTTCCCCTCACTCCCCCCCGCCTTCTCTGCTGGTGCTGGTGCGGAGGAGCGGCAAGCAGGATCCCTCGCTCTCCTTTCCTCTGATGTGGGACTGAGCCTCATCCGCTTGTAGCATGCTGTAGCCAAAAGAGAAGAGAGGAGAGGGAGAAAAAAAGAGAGAGAGAAGCATCTCTCTTTCCCTCCCTCCCCCTCGTTTCCCGCGGATTGACTTCATGGCTTCACTGTACCAGCGGTTCAGCGGGAAGATCAACACCTCCCGCTCTTTCCCGGTTCCTCCCGAAGCGAGTCACCTCCTGGGCGCCCAGAGCAGCGAGGAGGACGGAGCTGCCGGCAAGACCTCGCGTCCATTGCAACAGGAAAGCAGCCGGCCCCGGTTCCAGTACCAGCCGCGAAGTGACTGCGAGGAAGAGGATGTAAGCGCCGTGCCTTTCGCGTTGGGTTGGGTTTTGGGTGCCCCCCTCCTCCTTCGTCCCCCCACCCTCCCCGTCCTGCCGGATGCCCGTGTGCCCCTCTAGGCTGGCGGTGATTTCTTGCTTTTTTCCTGCTCTTCCAAGGGGGGCTTTGCACTCCTCTTCTTTCCCCGAGGTGCCGGGGACAGGACGGGATAGAGTCCGCACGGAGCGGAGCCAGGACTCGGCCATCTCTGCGCTGCCCTCGTTCCTCTCCCCGTTACCTGGCTCCTTGCGTGGCTCTGCTCTGCCCGCGGAGCAGGGCTGAGGGGAGCGGGATCAGCACGTTTGGAAACAGCAAGTGCAAGCTCCTATTGTTTTCCTCCAAGCGAGGCACAAGGCTTTCCCTCACCTTTCCTTTTTCCTGTGTTTGCGGTTATTTCATGTTTTATTCTTTAACACTCCCCGGGGCAAAAGTCTTCACCTTGCCCCTCCCTCCTTGCCTTCCCGGCAGCCTCCCCCCAGCCCAGCAGCGGGGAAACTTTTTAACCCCTGAGTAGCGGTTTCTAAACCTCTCTTCCTTCCCCGCCGCCCCCGGGCGAGCCCCTGCGGTGAAGTCGCAAACTTGGGCCGCGCACCTTTCGCTCCCGCGCTGCCTCCGAGAGCAGCGACTTCAAAGGGTGCATCTGCATATTGCCGTAGTAACGAGTGACTCATCCAGGCCCGCGGCTCTCTGCTGCGCCTGATGGAGTTAAACCAGCTTGGGTCGATCGCCACTGATTCTTTCGTGTGAAAGGGTCGGGGGAGCTGAAGAGAGATTTGGAGAGCGAGGGAGATGAAGGAGGCTCGTTGATAAATCAAACCGGGTGGTTGCCCCTCGTTGAGTGATGCGAGGTTTGCAGAGGGATTTGATGTGTTTTGCCTCTGTGGAACCAGACACAAGGGGAAGCAAATGGCTGCAGTTGGGAATAATGGTTGTGTCAGTTAAAAATACTTCTTGCTCGGCTGGGACGCGGGAGCTTTGCGGCAGGGTTCAGCTCTGGCTCTGGGAGCTCCCCGGGAAAGGCAATGCTTCAAGCCGAGACAGCAGGTCTGCCTCGGTCGGAGGGAGTTGTGTTCACAGGGAAACTTTCTCGAGTTTTAATCCTTTGTCGTTTACCCTGCCCTTTCATAAAGAACCTTCATGGTCTGTAGAGCAAGTGCCAAGCGCACTTTGGTCAGCGAAGAGGCAAATTGGCCTAAACCTCCCTGAGGTGATTGTCACCCTAGCAGTGCCCAGCGACCGGCAGTGCCAGCACCCTAAATTAACTCTTCCTTGTGACCGGCGCTCTGGCAACGGTGTCGGTGCTGCTCCTCCTTGGCCCTGCACAACTGCGGGAGATGGATCCGTCCCCCCGCCCGGTTGCCTGCACGCACCCGTGGCCCTTCCCCGGCGTGGCTGAGGACACGGGGCCCTTGCCGGCGGCGTGCTGGGCTCTAGGTGTCGCTGCGGGACAGCGGAGAGCCGCTGGGGCTGCGCTGGGGCACTTTCCCCTCCTTACTTGACCAGCTTAATTTCACTTCCCTGGGTTTGGAGACGGCAGATGTCTGGAGCCACTTCTCTGGTCACCAGAAGCGCTGAGGCCGAAAGCGAAGGGCACACTTTAACATATTCGAGTGATTTGTGCTGACAGGCTTCGAAATAATGTTAGTAACATTAAACTACTGCTAAAAGGAGGGAGGTTATTTTCTTTTTGTCCCCCTCTTTATTTTTCTGCTGCCCTTAGGATTAGTGTGTGAGTGGAGAGCCTTGTTGGGCAATGCTGTCTGTAGAGGGAAGGGTGCCGGTCTAGGTGTCTCCTGCAATCAAGTGCAAAAAGCATGGCCAGAAACAGAGATCTGGGGTGTCTTCTAAGGGCACATTGTGTAGATGATTGTTAAAGGTGGCAACACGTCTGAGAAAGTGCAGTGGATCAGGTCGGGTGGTTCAAAGCTGCTCTCTTCCGACAGAGACTGGGCAGCCTGTTCTGAGGGTGTCTGGTGAAGGGTCTTTCGGGTCAGAGGGATGAAGTTGTAAGGAAGCCAGTGGAAACGGCCTTTACATCGTGGGTTGCAGGAGAAGCGTCCTGCCCGCGGGGAGGGCGGAGGCAGAGGACAAGCGGAGCGAGATGGGTGCAGCTGTCTGCGGTGCTGAACCTCACGGAGGGGGAACACAGCGGAGCTGTCCGCGGCGCTGAACCCACGCTTATCCCAGTGCGTGGGGGAGCTGTCCGCCATGCTGCACGCCGCTTGTCCCGGACCAGGGTGGGGCTGTCTGCGATGCTGAACCCTCCGGGTACCGGCACCGTGGCGAGTTGGCGGTGGCGTCTTGCCCTTGACCATGGCGACATCTCAATGGGGAGATGGAGATTTCAGTCCCGCCGCCGCTGGCAGCAGGCAGGCTTGCCCAGGACGAGGAAATGCCGCCCTGGGCATGAAATCCCCGAGGAAAAGGGAGAAAGCGAGGTAGGCAGGCAGCCAGCGAGGCAGCCAGCCGGCAAGGACTATGGGAGAAGTGCAAGGAGGGCGGTCTGTTCCTGCAGGGTGCCAGGAGCATGTGCTGTTGTTTATCGTGGGGAAGGGCTTGACGATACAGCGTTGGAAGCCCCTTCTAAAATGACTTCTGTGTTCTATTTTTCGCAGCTACTGTAATGAGGCATTCATAATGTCTTCTGCCCTTCAGCATAGATCCACTACGAAAAGCCAGAGTTTAAACATATAAAAACAAAGTTCTATTGTCTGGCTGCACTTAGGAATACCAAAACAAACCTAAGAATGAGACTGGTCTGTCCCTAACTTAATCATCTGATTAATAGTTAGAAGAGAACTGTTTCATTGTCCTTGTTGTTTTTAATAGGTTAGATGCACTCAGTGTTATATCTCTAAGCACCAGTGCAGAACTCAATGCAGTACAAAACAGAAAGACAGAATCCTGCCTGTGAAGGTCAGAGTATTGTTAGTAAGTGTTTTGTCCACTGGAGGTACTACTTGTGGAAAATAATAGATGAAACCTATACAAGGCTAAAGAGAAAGCAGCAATTTTGTAATAAATGACATTTAAAGCAATAACAAATACTTTCCACATAACATGAAAGCATTTTTCTTGTAACATGAAAGTATAGCAAAGCAGAATTCACAATGTTCTTTAGCGTTTGAACAGCTTCTTACTACGTTTTAAATTGTGGTAGCAATATGAGACTGTATATGAGACACCAAATGTGTGACCACAAGTTGGGTTAAGTATTGCAGCATTTTCATGTTAGTGAAGCAGTCATGTTCTTTATGGGAAGAGTGATGAGAAGACTATGTCCTGTATGAACGACTCCAGAAAGCCACTTCCCAATCAACTCCACAGAAGTATTGGTAGCAAAGTTAATTATTGCAACAGCTGTAAACTGAACTCTGGTGACATTTTTGCTTTGCTATAGGATTGCCTTTGCACTGCATCCATTTAGATATGAGGAAATACTTGTGAAAGGCTCCTAGGGAAATCTAATGTGGGGGTGGTGGCATGGCAGATGATGAAGAATTTTGGTCACATAGTTCTGCTGTTTTAGATGGATGGGGTTAATGTGTTCTGTATTGTAGCGTGGAAGGGATTTTCTCCTAGGTGTTGACTTGAGATTTTTTTCCCCCATAAAGTGCTGCTTCATCTTTTCCAAGCTTTTTCTTCTTTGGCATCACGGTGATTAATGAGTTTAATTTTTGCAGGCAACTGCCAGGAGGTGCTGAGTAAGATGTATCATGTTGATTGTGTATAACCCTGCTCCTTTTAATTACTGGGATGATAACAATGCATTAATCAGGTACATACAAAATTCAGCACTTTTGTTGTAACGCAGAATATTGATCTATTTTATAAGGCACTAACCATAAAATGATGGTCACAGACTTCCTTTTAAAATTAAATTTTATATAATAAGTTCTGTGTTAAAAATATTGAACATTCACTGAAACATCATAAAACTTTTCTCTACAAAAAGCCACACGTTGCATTCTTACAGGCTCATTACTTAGCCAAAGCTCTGTTTGCTTTCATAGGAAATTCAACCATGTAGAAATGAGTGGACTTAGAGCACAGGAGTTTTGATTATTGTGAATATCCTTTCCCACAACTGAATTCTGAATATTTATTTCTTTCCTGTATTTATTTAAAGCTGTACTAGAGCCTGAATTATACTTTGCTACTTTTGCAGTTGATTATTCAGGCTGATTTATCTTTGGAGAAGTTTTTTTGTTTAGATATTTTGTTGAGCTGGGGTTCAGTCTCTTCTGCCAGGCAACCAGCAACAGAACAAGGGGACACAGCCTCAAGTTGTGCCAGGGAAGGTCTAGGCTGAATGTTAGGAGGAAGTTGTTGGCAGAGAGAGTGATTGGCATTGGAATGGGCTGCCCAGGAAGGTGGTGGATTTGCCGTGCCTGGAGGTGTTGAAGCAAAGCCTGGCTGGGGCACTTAGTGCCATGGTCTGGTTGACTGGATAGGGCTGGTTGCTAGGTTGGACTGGCTGATCTTGGAGCTCTCTTCCAACCTGTTTGATTCTATATGAACAGTGGCCATTTTGAAATGCTTCAGTAAAACTGCATTTCCTGATGGAATAAATTAAGGATTAAGTAAATCAAATATTTCTTGTTAATTGAGTGAGTCTGAGAAAGTGAGAATTAAAGCCATAAGCAGTAAAAAAAAAAATGATTATTTTGCATGTCGAAATTGCTGTTGCATGTAATTGAAAGTGTTAATTTTCACTTCATTATTTGTCTAATGGAAAGAGATTTTGCCTGCTAGGAATGTATGTCAAGGACAGTGTTTCTGAAAGGTTGAGGCCTGAGCTGCAGACAAGAAGCATTTCAGAAGTGATGGTGGGTCTTTTCCACAGGAAATGAGTGATTTGATTGTGTGGAAGGGTTTGTAGGACTTCAGACATCTTAACAGTATTGCAAGGTGTGTAATAATTTGGACTGTAACCAGACGTCTTATCTACAGATTCAAACTGCTGTGCTTATTGAGAGAGGCTCCTGTTTAGGTCTATACCAGTCTATTCTTCTACCTCTTCTTAGTGAGGTATTTGATGCTGAACCCAGTGATCCCACAGCCATTAAGGTGTGAAGAGCTGGAACCATCTCTTTCATCATTGGAAATAGTTAGACCCTACTGACATTCTGTGAGCTCACTTTTTGAAATGAATAAGACTGCAGCTTACCTCCTTCAAAGGAAAGAGTTATAAACTTTATAGAATCACAGAATCAACCAGGTTGGAAGAGACCTCCAAGATCATGCAGTCCAACCTAGCACCCAGCCCTAGCCAAGCAAGCAGACCATGCCATTAAGTGCCCCATTCAGTCTTTCCTTGAACACCTCCAGGGATGGTGACTCCACCACCTCCCTGGGCAGCCCATTCCAATGCCAGTCACTCTCTCTGCCAACAACTTCCTCCTAACATCCAGCCCAGACCTCCCCCAGCACAACTTGAGATTGTGTCCCCTTGTTGTATAAAAAGCCTCTCTTTTATTTGATGATTACTGAATAATGGTCACTGGAGGTGATCTATTTATTGTACTTTATAACTGTATTTAGAATTAACCTACCTTGGGATATTTGCTGCCAGCTTAAAACCAGCCTCTGTTTCTGCAGTTTTCACTAGCCATGGTGATGATGCATGAACTGAAAAAAAAAAGTCTGCCAGAGAAGATGTATTTTTAAGTATTCAGGAATAAGACTGTGAAGAGGCTGAATCATCTTTCAAATAGTAGTGAACTGTTCCATAAGTTGGGATACCACATGTTGTGTACCCAGCTCATGTTATTTCTCTTCAGCTAGTAGCTCAGGTGCAGAAAGAAGACACTGAGGGCAGGGTCAGAGCAGCTCTGGATGGTTTCTGAGGGACTTTCGAAGACACATGAGGTGGGAAGGACATTTAGGAGTATTTGCTGCTCTCTGGTTCTCTGTGTATTTATGTTTCAGAAAGACCAGAAACAAGACAGTTCTCAGCACCTCCTTCACAGCTTTAAAGATGCTCTTTGGGAGTCAGAATCATAGAATCATAGAATGGTTTAGGTTGGAAGGGACCTCAAAGATCATCCAGCTCCAGCCCCCTGCCATAGGCAGGGACACCTCCCACTAGAGCAGGCTGCTCAAGGCCTCATCCAGCCTGGCTTTAAACGCCTCCAGGGAGGAAGCATCCACAACCTCCCTGGGCAACCTGTGCCAGTGTCTCACCACCCTCACTGTAAAGAACTTCCTCCTAATATCCGGTCTAAATCTTCCCTCTTCCAGCTTAAACCCATTACCCCTCGTCCTGAAGATTTTGTCCCTTGAAATACCCCACCCTGCATTAAATTTGACTAATATATATGTGCTGGTGGTTGTCCAGCAAAATCTTCCATTAAAGTTGATTTTCCTGGGATTTTTGCCTGGTGTGCTGGATGATTCCCAGCACATTGTCATGATGTACCTGCTTTTTCATCCTGTGACCAAGGGGTGGTAGCGTTTCTTGATTGCACTGTTGCTGTAGAGTCCTTGGCATTTGATGGCTTTTATAGCAAAGCACCAAACAAACATTTCTTTACATCCTTATACCTACTCATCAGGGGTACATTCAATTCTTTACTGCTTTTCAGGCTTCCATAGACCTGAGGATGGTTCTGTGCCTCCCTTGCACTATCAGGGAGAAATACCTGTCAGAGCTCATAAAAAAAGGTTCAACAACAGTTTTAAATAATCCTGTATTCAAGCATGGAGAACGAAGGGAGGAGAGAATCTTTCATCTGTACAAATGTAGGTCCTGCACCTGGGTAGGTGCAATCCAAGTACAGCTCCAGGCTGGGTGGGGAATGGCTGAGAGCAGGCTGAGGACAAGGCCCTGGGGGTCTGGTGTGAGGAAAAGCTCAACATGAGCCTGCAGTGTGAGTGCTGCCCAGAGAGCAACCCTGTGCTGGGCTGCAGCAAGAGCAGTGTGGGCAGCAGGGCAAGGGAGGGGATTCTGCCCCTTGGCTCTGCTCTCCTTAGACCCCACCTGCAGTCCTGTGTGCAGTTCTGGAGCCCCCAGCACAAGAAGGACATGGAAGTGTTGGAGCCAGTGCAGAGGAGGGCCACCAAGATGCTGAGAGGGCTGCAGCAGCTCTGCTATGAGGACAGGCTACAAGAGTTGGGGCTGTGTACACTGCAGAAGAGAAGGCTTTGAGGAGACTTTGGATTGGCCTTCCACTATCTGAAGGAGACTAGAGGAAGGCTGGAGAGGGACTATTGAAAAGGTCTTGTAATGACAGGATGAGGAGGAATGGGTTTAAAGTGGCAGAGGGGAGATTGAAAGTGGATGTTAGGAAAGGGTTGTTTGCACTGAGGGTGGTGAGACACTGGCACAGGTTGCCCAGGGAGGTTGTGTCTGCTCCCTGCCTGGAGGTGTTGAAGGCCAGGTTGGATGAGGCCTTGAGCAACCTGTTCTAGTGGGAGGTGTCCCTGCCTATGGCAGGGGGTTGGAACTGGCTGAGCTTTGAGGTCTCTTCCAACCTAAACCATTCTGTGGTGCCTTGTGAATTTTACTCTCTTCTCTGTCAAAGGAAAACAGAAAAAAAAGCCTTTCTCCCAGATTCTTTTGTGGTCAGTCTGTGTTGTGGTAGAGTGCAGATTCATAGAAGCACACACAGATAATTTAGGTTTGTAAATTTAGGGTTCTTTGAAAAGAGATTTGTGGTCAAATGCAGAAAGATGTATTGAAATTGATTTCTTAGTTAGGTGCATAAACACCCATTTTGGATCATGCTCTTGCTCATGCGCCTCTGAAAATGTTATCTGTATTCATTAAGCTGCGGGTGTGTGGTAATGATGAGATTCTGTGTGGGTGAGTTAACTGAGTTAAAAACATATTTTGAGTCTGCATTAGTCTATATGAAAAGATCTACTGTGCCATAGCCTTTACTGCCAACGAAAACAAGAGCAAGATGCAGGCTTTACAGTATGGAGCACTGCAGAAGGGAACAGAGGGAGAGTGCAGTGGTGTGATCCAGTGAGGTGTGTTGAAGGGTGGATGGACTGTGGGGTTTGCTTAGAGTAAACACAAGCCCTTCTCAGCTTTTCCACAGGAAATGAGTGATTTGATTGTGTGGAAGGGTTTGTAGGACTTCAGATATCTTAACTGTATTGCAAGATGTGTAGTAATTCGGATTGTATCTAGAAGTCTTACCTACAGATTCAAACTACTGTGCTTATTGAGAGAAACTACTGTTTAGGTCTATACCAGTCTATTCTTCTACCTCTTCTTAGTGAGGTATTTGATGCTGAACCCAGTTATCCCACAGCCATTAAGATGTGAAGAGCTGGCACTATCTCTTTCATCATTGGAAATAGTTAGACTCTACTGACATTCTGTGAGCTCACTTTTTGAAATGAATAAGACTGCAGCTTACCTCCTTCAAAGGAAAGAGTTATAAACCTTATGGAATCATGGAATCAACCAGGTTGGAAGAGACCTCTGAGCTCATCCAGTCCAACCTAGCACCCAGCCCTAGCCAAGCAAGCAGACCATGCCATTAAGTGCCCCATTCAGTCTTTTCTTGAACACCTCCAGGGATGGTGACTCCACCACCTCCCTGGGCAGCCCATTCCAATGCCAGTCACTCTCTCTGCCAACAACTTCCTCCTAACATCCAGCCCAGACCTCCCCCAGCACAACTTGAGATTGTGTCCCCTTGTTGTATAAAAAGCCTCTCTTTTATTTGATGATTCCTGAATAATGGACATGGATCTGGAGATGATCTATTTATTGTACTTTATAACTGTATTTAGAATTAACCTACCTTGGGATATTTGCTGCCAGCTTTTCCCTTTGTAGAGCGCTGGGGACCCTTCATTTCCCACATCCAACCAGAGCTTTAGTTACTTCTCCTCTCTGAAGCAGTTCAATATAGAGATGTTTTATACTTAATTTTGTTGCAGTAGCACTTGAAAATCTTCCCAAAGACCAGAGCAATGATTAACGCAGTGTTTAAGTCTCAGGGAACTTGTTACATGAAGCTAGGTAGAAAGGAAGAGAAGGGTCTGACACACATCCACACTGTAAGCAGTAAGTTTAAGCAAAGCTAATGCAGTGTGTGGGGTAAGGTGAAAGAAAGGCTGGTATGGTGAGTCTCTGCTGGTGAAGTCTTACCTGGTTTCTCGTGAGTGTACTTTTTAATTGTTTATCACTTGCATTGTATAAATTAATTTCCTCTAAACAAGGTGCTCGTTCCTAGAATTCAGCTATTACATTCCATGAGTTGCTGTCTCTGTGCCTTTCAGAACTGCATTTATGGTTATCTTCACTGTGCAGGTTGAAAATCCGAGGCTGAATTGTCCCATAGACCCTGCATCTCAGTGCTGTGGCCCTGTGAGCTAGAGCAATTTCTGATCCCAGGCTGCAGGGACTTCAAGACTGGAAAATATTCCAGTTATCACCAAGGATTTCCTTAGAGGTGTAAAACTAATTGTGAAGTCTGGCACATTTAAACCTTTGCTGTATCTAGCACTCATTGCTGGCAGTTTTCAGGTGACATTTCGAATGTCTGATGTTTAGCTGCTCATGGGTTTGGAGCTTGCTTGGAGAGAAGGGAGATTTAAAGCATGCCAAAGGAAGGATAGGAGTATCTTAACACTTGCATTCTGTATTATTCTGGGGGCATAGTGGGATGGTTTCTTTTCTGTTTTCCTTTCTGTCTTTTGTCAGTAGTGTCTGCTGCAGCACTTCAAGTACATTTCACTCTAGGCAGACCTGAAAAAGCAGATGCATATTTCTCCCTGGGCTTGATATCTTGGATGTACAGAGCTACATGAAGTGGGAAAGCAGCAGTGGGAAATGCCTGCTAACCTCAGCTCTAGTTGTACCACAGTCATTAATTTGTAAGTGTTTATGGCAAAAGTCTGTGTGTGTTTTCTCTGTTTTCCATTAAAATGAGCTCCAGTCCTCTATAAAAAGAAGTAGCTGTGGTATTTTGGTCAGAGGAGAAATGAAACCCATGGAGACTGAGTAATTACAGATGTTAGTGTGGTCTCCAAGCTGTGGATCTGAAGACACTTGGTGAGCATAGCCAGTAGCAGGTTTACAGAGGATCCTTGTGCCTGCTGCTTTCCTCTCATCCTAGCAGAGGGTAATGTCCAACGTCTGGGCAGCAACAGGAGGCTTGTTACTGCCTTCTCAAGGATAGAAGCAGTGGTGTGCAGAGCCCAGTCACGTAGAGCTTGTGTCTGTGAAGGTGAGCTTGTGTGCTGCAATGTCTCTTGCTAAGGTGGACTAAAAAATGTTTACAAAGATGGCCTTGGCACATGAAAAAGAAATGAAGTGCTGATGGTGGCAAACCAGACATTGATGCTTGTGTCATAGAAAAGCAGTCTGGTGGCAGCTGTTGCTGCTCTTGGTGGATAGGGTGATGTGGGAGGTGGCTCTGGGTTGGATGACTCTTCCCATTTGCTTCCAAGGCTTTCCAGTACCTTAAAAGAAGCTGCAAGCACAGCTCAGCTGTTTCTCCCTTTATATCCCCATGCCTACCTCATGGAGAAAAACTCATTTTCATTTGTGCTGCTGGGAAGCCGTGAGTCAGTTCTTCCTCTCTAGCTAACAGGTGGCTGCTGGCAACCTTATTTCTCTGCCTTGGTGCCTAAAGATGAATCTCCCAGCAAAAACCTCAGCTGGCTTCTCTCCATCTTCCTCACAGTGACATGCCCTCTGGCATTACAAAATGCAAGTTTCAGCTGCTGCCTGTCTGCTCTGCTCTGCTCTCCTCTCAGGACAGGCAGGTCGGGTTATCTTGTGTTCCAGAGGGACATCAGGAGCCTTGAGCAGAGAGGAAAGAGGATGTTGGGATCTGATTTAAATAGTGTTTGACCTCTTGTGTAAGAGATGGATTGTCCCAAGAAATGTTTATTGCATGCACAGCTCTGAGATTTACACAGATTGCTCATGGGATTATGTTTCATGTGACTGTCCAATCCTGTCTTTATTTGTTTGTCATTTAGTGCTAAATCCCTCCCCATGTTTCTGGATAATCTTTATTAAATAGAGTTTGTCTTTGGTTTTGTTGTTCCTATTTTCCTTTAGGTACTAGCAAAGATCAAACATCTATCACATTGTTGATAGGGAAGCTGTAGAAATCAACAACAATGCTCCAATGAGACCTAACTACTTCTTAGCCAACCAAGGGTTTCCCCTTTTGCTAGTCTTCCTGTTAGGCACTTCATGGATACAATTCCTCTGTCTGTCCTATAGCAGTGTGACTTTTGTTGTTGTCGTTTTCCTTTGTTTAATTTGGGTGTTTGTAATCCCCAGTACAAGAGGAGGCTCTGGGGGAGAGCAGTGAAGGTATGGTAGTGCTTCACAATAGTGTCTGTAATAACCTGGGTGCTGTGAAGCAGCTGCCTCGTTCCGCTGTGAATTGCTGCACAAACAACACTTGTCAAAACACATACAATGGTTCATTGCAAACAAGAGTAATTAATGAAGACTGACATAGCCAAGGCTGAGGATCACAGTAACCTCATCTATTGTACTTGCCTTGTTTATACTCTCTGTGTTTGAGTTCACTGGGCTTGGAAGAGGCTTCTTCAAGGAGTGGGTAATTCTCACTGATTTATGGACACATTTCTTTGTCTTCTATTTGAGGTGGCAGGGATCTGTGGTGTGACATTGGAGTGACAGCTGGGGAGGTCTTGCCATTCTTGGGTCTTCCAGTGACCTGCTGCATTTGTTATTTACTGCTGTGGTAAGTTCTGCAGGGCAGGACCTGCATCTGTTGGATACCATAGAGGAGTCAAGGCCACGACTTCACCTGTGACTTTGCTGTCATGGTACAGAATCACATAATTTCTGCTCTTGGCCTAAAGCTCTGGGCTAAAAAGAACCCATGGAAACATGAGATTATTAATAATTAGCAATGTGGTCATTAGTCTGACATTTGTGTGAGCATTGCTAATAACCCAAACAGACCTGATTGCTCTTGTTTGTGGTGGGCTAAAGGTCTCTCTCATTACAATGTTTCACAGGCAGCTCCAGGAGCTGATAATCACTGTAATGTGCATTTTTCTTTCAGCTAAGGAAAGCTAATAAGCATCTGTAGTTTGGAAAACGTCAGATTGAGCCAAAGTGCATGCAATTAGATAAGGATAATGTAGCACATAATAAGAAGATACATGATGTTGGATGAGCAGTTCTCAGAGTACTGTGCCTTGGCTGCTAAAGTGCTGTGTGTCATGAGAGAAAGTTGTTGTTGGTTGAGGGAAAACATGCCACAAGTTGTCAGAGAGGGAAACGTCAGCCAATGTTGGGAAGTGACAAGGGTGGTCCTGGGGCAGTATAAGCCTGCATGTCAGGCTCTCGATAGAAGGAAGGGTTGTCTGAGTTAAAAGTCATGCACTTGGGAAGGTGGGAAAGGCCACTGAGCAAAAAACAGAAGCAAATGTGGAAAGGAGGATGAGCAGAATGGAATCAGTTGTGGTTGCTGTCTCTAAGGTTGCTTTTTTCCCTCGTTTCAAAGGCTCTGTGTGATCTCTGGGCTATTCCGTCTGTTTTTGTGTGTTAGAACCTTTCTGAGACAACTCCTTTGCCCAGAGGGAGATGCAGCCACAATACACTGATTAAGAGGCTGAATCTGAATTTTCAAGCAGTTTAATTTGCCACTGGGGGAAAGAATAAGGCAGACTCCAAAAAGCAAGAGGTTGAAAAACAGGCAAGGGAGAATGAAAGGACAGAAGAAAGAGGAAAGCTGTTATGTGCAGAACTGGATGCTGGTTCTGAGTCTGGGAACCAAGACATTTTGGTTCTAAAATACTTCCTCCTTTAGGGCAACGTATTTCTGTGACTGAGACAGAGTATTTCAAATCTGCCCTTTTCTCCTACTTAGTCTAATCCAGGAGCTAGCTCTGGGCAGGAGAACAGATTGTCCCTAATCTGGGAGAAGAGGGTTTTTGGTCTCCTATTTTTCCAGGAATGTGTTTCCCACCCTTTTCCCATCTCTGCTGAAGTGCTCTGATGTCCCCAGAGGGGAGAGATTGGAAGCCATTTCTCCCATATTTGGGTCCTACCATAGCTTCTACCAAGTCTATTTTTTTTTGTCTCTGTATAATGTACTGAATATTTCACATCTTTATAAGCTACCTAACAGAAAAGCTGCTTGTGCAAAGTTCTTATCCTCTCCTCTTCTGTAATGCCTTTAGGCAGATATTCTGTAAGTACTTAATTAATGACCAATTATGTAGTCTTGCAGCTGCAATTTCAGGAGAAAAAAAATTATCCTTATGAAATGTTTGCATTGTGGATAACAAATTCAGAGTACATTTTAGTACTTACAAAACATTGCCCCTTTCCTTTTTGATTTACAGCAGGATACATCCCTTTTAGGTATGGCTTCAGCCTAGATTAAGTGTTTGTATTACAAGCATTTATTTGGTGCATGTATTTGGAGTCTCTATATCTTCAGGCTTTCACTTACAGATAGGAGTTGAGTTTCCCATACCATCACCATCCAGTGCAGTTTGTATTCCTACATCTCGTGACATGATTGCAGTTATGTGGCTTTTCAGGCTGAGTCCTCATCTTTGCTGGCCCTTCACCATGATGCATGGCTGCTCAGCTAGGAGATCTGCCTGGGCAAACACTTTATCTGTACCTCTTTCTGTGATGCTCTTATCCAGATCTTGGAATGTGGGTTCACAAGAAGAGAGGTGATGGTATGGGCTTGGATGAGGTTTCTGGTAAGCAGGCTTTGTCAAAGTGTCAATGAAACATTCACTCTGTCAGCATTTAAGCTCAGGGTGAGTTGAACCTCTCTCCCTAGGAATGTTCAGGAAAGGTCACTTAGCACATTTCCAGGATGTAAATTCAAAGCACGTGTGAACATGGCCAAAAGGGTTAGTTTGTGATTGGTGTTACAGTTCAGCCAGTAGCAAATTATATGGTGCTCAACAAGCTGTTATTCTCCAGGAGCTGGGCAAGCTTTGTATTAGAAGAGAGGGAGAAGTGGAAACCAGATGTCTTCTCTCCTGTTGGGGCAGGAGGGAACACTCACTCTCTCTCCTAGTGGCAAGGATGCTCATGCCAACTGCACAGCTCTGTTATGACTCTTTCTCCTTTGGATGAGCTAGAAAGAAGTGGGCCCTAGAGAGAGAAGGTGAAGGGTAAGAGCAAGGTGAAAGCCAGTTTAATCTGTGCTAGTTTGAGCCTAGCTAGCATGTTTTGGTGAGAAGAACTCTGTAAACCTGCCTGTGAAATCCCTTGTTCCTTCACTGTTTCTTCCTGTCTGTACTAAGCTGAAGCTCTTCTGGAAGAGGGCTTTTGGCAGATAGCACAATGCTATTGGGCTGCAAAGATACCTGCGAATGCCACAGTCGGCTTTTTAACTGCGCAATTTAGTATCAAATGTAGGGAGCAGCAGTGTGAATCAGAGGACTGAATTTGCTCTAAAGGTTCCACAATAGGCTCCTCTTTTGCTAAAGACAGATTGTGCCAGTCCAAGCTGAAAAACTGTAATTTAATTTGAAAGCACTGTTCTGCATTCCTTTCACCTGATCTCAAATGGTGACGAGCCGTAAAATTTCTCTGTGGTCCGCTGGAGTTCGATAGATGAGAATTTCCTAACTTCATAATATGATTAAAAGCACTCTAGATGTGTATTACTAGCAAGGCTTCTGGAAGGAAACTCAATCCAGGTGCTTTTATGAAAGGTTTAGTGGGCATTATTTGAGACATAAAATCACAGAGTAGAGTTGGAAGAGACTTACAAAGGTCATCTAGTCCAACCTTCCTGCAACATCTTTGACTAGGGAAGAGTTCTTTGCAGTGAGGATGGTGAGACACTGGCACAGGTTGCCCAGGGAGGTTGTGGAGCAGAGAAGCACCCAATGTGATCTTCAGTCATTCACCCAATCACATTGGGTGATTCTNGGCTGGGTTGGACTGGATGAGCTTAGAGGTCTCTTCCAGTCTGGTTGATTGTATGATTCTGTGATCCCTCAAGAGCAGTGATGTTGCATGATGGAATTGTCTAGCTGTAAGCATCCAAGTCTGTCAAAGTCTCTGTGAATCAGAAAGAGACAGAGCAAGAGTTCACTTCATCTAGGAACATTCCTGCTGCTCTTCAGTGGCTCATTTCATGAGGTGGGTTCAGCCTGGGTTTAACATCCATTAGGAGGTTTTGACTCCTTTTTAAAACATTTTTAGAAACTCTGCCTGGGAGAGGCAAAATTGCCCACTTGCTGCACGATGCTTTGGCACCTGAGGTATTCATCTAGTGAAAAGTCTGTCTTTGGTTCTCAGCTTTGTTCCAAACTTCATCTCCCAGCATGAGCTCCTGTCTGTTGCTGCAGATTCAGAAGAACTCTTGTCTGTCTTGTCCTTCCAAAATACAGGAGGGATGGATGGATTGGAAAGGAAACCGAGGGAAAGTGAGCATAGCTGTGTGGTGGCAGGAAGAGATCTGAGATGTAGGACTCTGCTCCTTAGCAGATGGCGAGTGTGAAAAATGCCCAAGACAGGTTATGACAGATAAAACACTGTTGGTTCCTTTCCCTCAGCACCCCTAATGCTGATTTTTCAACCTTGTAGTGGGCTCAGAATGTTAAGAGTGTAGAAGGGCAGTGCCTGACTTGTAAGTAGCTGTGTTCTTTGTTGTATCTGGCCCTAAGCACTTCAGAAACTCTGACCTCTGGCACAGACTTGCTTGGAACTCTTGCAGCCACTTCACCTAACACAATGAGAGGCTTACCTACGGAGATGTTTAGTGTAGCAAGACTGTGGCAGAGAAGTATTCTGACACTGGCAGGTGAGAAAGTCTCTCCCTTTTTGGACAGTGCAGGTGGGGAACAGCAGAATCAGTGCTTTCTGAAATGGAGGTTGAGGGAGAGGTGGTGATGCAGTATCAATGTGGTTAGAGGCAGGGGGTGTAGATGGCAGCTTCTCACGAGTGTGAACAGAACAATGGGGATCTTTATGTGGTGCAGACTGCCAAAACAATCTCCAGTAGTCTTATAGCAGCAACAGAGGGGAACGTGCTGTGTGTGAGCAGTCAGCAAGCACTGTGGCTCCAGTGTGTGACTGGGAGGTAGGAAGCTGGCTTCTGTTCCTATAGCCTGTTTAATTTTTCAGGAGCTCTTCAATCCCTGGGCAGTACTGGGCAGTTTTTCCAGAAGATCTTGGTTATGCAAAAAAGCCAGCTGATATTGTTTCTACACCGCTGTTAAAATGAAGCATTCTTATTATATCCCATAATCTTACTTGTGCTTTCTATTCTTGATGGCTTTTCCAAGCCCTAGGCTAAAAGGCATAGTGATAAAAAATGATTCACCCAAGGAAATGTCCAAACCATGAGGCACTAAAACTCCTGCCTCTTTTTCTGCTGCTCAACACAGCAAAGATCACACAGTGCAGCTTACACTGCTTGAAATTGCTAATATACATTGAAGTGTCAGGATTTTCGTTTGAGCTGAAGTTTCACATGCCACCAAACACACAGTTGATCTAAAGTGGTACCTCCCCGGGGCCATGCCTGCCCAAGGGATGAGCTTCCCTTGTGCCAAGGCTCTATGCTCATGGCCCACTGCTGAGGGCACTGCAAGCCCTGTGTTATGCTGCTGCACTGCCAGCTTTCAGCTCTGCTCAGTTGTATTACTCAGACCTAATTTATCTACTGATTGCTTACAGGGCTGTAAGCTTCCAGTCACTGGTAGAGGTTGTTCAGGGCTCCTTTAGGAGTCTCTGCATGGTATTACAATATACATCAGAGAAATTATCACCATATCTGGCACTCCAAAAATGACAAAAGCGATGGACTTAAGGTTGCCAGTGAGTCCCTTTTCTTCTTTTCATTACTCTACTTTCTGTGTGTGCCTTATGGTAGTCTTTAATTTGATTTCATGTCAATGTGGGGTTTAGTTCATTTATTTACTTTCCCCAGGACCCCTCTTCCCATGCTCACAGTGATTTAATGAAAACCTCTTCAGCATTTCATCCCCCCCACCATTGTTTAATGTGTTGCCCTAGGCCTTCATCTGCACTTTCTTCAGATGCTATTTAATTATCTTAGGGGCTCTCCACTGGCATTTATTGCTGCAGTATTTGAATGAATCTCAAAACCTACTGAATTTGTTTTCACAGGACATCAGCTGAGCTTGAGGAGGGGTTCACTCCCATTCTGTAGATAGCAAGTTGAGGAACAATTCTTGATGTATCAAGAACACCTTGATGTGGGGACTGTCCAAAACACAAGTCTGTGATCTCATTGACAATGCTGACCCTTAGCACTTCACTGAATAGTATCAGGAGTGCCAGAGGTAAACTTTTGTGCCATAAATAACTGCAGTGCTCACTTAACAGAATTTAGCTTAACTTTTTTCCCCAGATTCACAGAATCTGGTTGTGTGAGAGACAGGAAAATACCTATCTCCAGAGTGTCAGTCTACTTGCTCAGTTGTGAAGTTGTGCTTCCTCTTCCTTTCCATCTCAGTGCTACGCATACCGCATTCTGTTGCTTCCCAGCTGTGCTTGTCACCATGGGCTCTGCTAACTGCCCCTCAAGAGGCAATGGCTTCTGTAGTGGGAATCCCTCTGTGCTCAAAGACAAGGCTAAATTAAGTTCACATTAGTTTGTGTCACTTCTATATTGGTATTGAGCCATACTTAGTTTGCAAGCAAAGCTTTCAGAGAGAAGTAACAGCTTAACTGACCTCAAGCTAACTGACCTTGTGGGTAAACAAATGTTCAGGTTCATGAGACCTTCAGATTTGAAGCCTTTCCTCTTACATCAGTTGACTTACCATACTGCCTCCTGCAAAACCGTCTTTTTTTATGTCCTCATACCACCAAGTCTGCAGAAGCAGTCCCATCTTGACAAAGCAAGCAGGAAAATAAGAGATGACATAGAGAGAGACAGGGAAGTACTTGAGAGAGTCACAGAATCACAGAATTAACCAGGCTGGAAGAGACCTCTAGCATCATCGAGTCCGACCTATCACCTAACCCTTCTAATTAACAAACCATGGCACTAAGTGCCTCATCCAGCCTCCTTTTAAACACCTCCAGGGATGGTGACTCCACCACCTCCCCAGGCAGCACATTCCAATGCCAATCACCCTTTCTGTGAAGAATTTCTTCCTAATGTCCAGCCTAAAGCTGCCCTGGTGCAGTCCAAAGTGATGATGATGTTTCACCTAAAAATAAGGAAAAACTACTTTGAGGTTGATGGAGCAGTGGAGCAGACTACCCAGAGAGGTTGTGGAGTCTCCTTCTCTGGAGATTTTCACAACCTGCCTGTTTTGTTCTAGAAGACATGCCATTAGGTAGAGATGATGAAACATTCCCAGAAGCAAGGTTTTAAACCCAGGTATCCAATTTCCCAAGAGACTATGTTCTCTCTCCATGGTAGAGAACTGTTACTGTTCTCTGACCTACATAATCATTTAAGTATTTAATGCAAAGTGGATCTGCTTAGGTAGAAAAGAACGACAGTGTCCTCTCCCAGTGTGTTTCCAAAGTCTTTAGCTGTGGATGTGCAAAAATACAATTGCAGGAGCTCATGCAATAGAACAGAAAACAACTAACCTGAAAGAAGCAGAGTCCTCAAAAACATAAGGTGCAACTATTTTGTCATGATCTTTCCTGTTCTCCTGCATGTTCATAGAATCACAGAATCAGCCAGGTTGGAAGAGACCTCCAAGCTCATCCAGTCCAACCTAGCACCCAGCCCTAGCCAGTCAACCAGACCATGGCACTAAGTGCCCCATCCAGGCTTTGCTTCCACACCTCCAGGGACAGTGACTCCACCACCTCCCTGGGCAGCCCATTCCAATGCCAGTCACTCTCTCTGGAATGTTCTTCTGGAATGTTAGGTTATCCTCGTCGTTACTGCTCACAGTTTGTTTCTACTGAAGCGTTGCAAGAGATGTTTATCTTTTGTGTCTTCAGTGGTTTTTATTCCTGAGAAAGACTAATTGAAATCTGTCTCCTATTCATCTTCCTGCTCTGTGGGATATCACATATGAGTTAAATTTAAGTAGAACTTCAGAGCTGATGTAATACACCTGGAGGATTTTCCTACTTTTAATAAATCAGAGCATCCTTTGGGTTTTAGAACTGTTCCTGGAGGAGTCAATAGAAAGAAATGTTCATCATTGCTTAATGGAAAACAGTAGTCCTCCTGCTAAGAGAGAAATGCAGCACCACAGGATTTTTTTTCCCTGTTGCTTTATGTGACAAAAGACCTGCTTCCAAATTCTCTGAGGCTGTAGAAACTCCATGTACCTGGAAAATAGAAATTATCCTCCTCAAAGGACTAAGATAGAGGAGGAAAATTAAAAGAAACAAATGCAGGTTTATATATGAACACAGAATAAATTCTTCCTCTGAGGACATAAATGGCTTTTAGGAAAAAAGAGTGGGCCACAAAGAGGAAAACAAGTTTGCAGTCTTGTCTGTGTGGCAGGAAAGCGCAGTTAAGGGTGAGGTTTCTGAGAATTTTAAGAAGTCTTTCAGGAGATTATGTTCAGCTTCAGTTTGTGGCACAGAAATATTTAGTTCTTTGTGTTCAGAAACAATAAATTATAGATTTAAGATCAAATAGAGCAGTACTTGGTGCTATGCCCTATGATAAAAGGAGTAGTTCTGACTCCCTGGAGGAATAGATTGGGTCTGTTGGGTTCCATAATTTCATTCAGTTTATCTGAGCTTCGGCTACAAGATTCTGCTGCATTAGAGCTGTGGGTTTGGGTATGGATAATGAACCAGCAAACAATCTGTAGCTCTGAGAGCATTAGACAACATTCAGTATTCCCCAGTCATCCTGAATCATAGAATCAACCAGGTTGGAAGAGACCTCCAAGATCATCCAAGCCAACCTAGCACCCAGCCCTAGCCAATCAACCAGACCATGGCACTAAGTGCCCCAGACAGGCTTTGCTTCAACACCTCCAGGGACAGTGACTCCACCACCTCCCTGGGCAGCCCATTCCAATGCCAATCACTCTCTCTGCCAACAACTTCCTCTTAACATCCAGCCTAGACCTCCACTGGCACAGCTTGAGACTGTATCCCCTTGTTCTGTTGCTGGTTGCCTGGCAGCAGAGCTCAACCCCACCTGGCTACAGCCTCCCTTCAGGTATTGTAGACAGAAATGAGGTCTGCCCTGAGCCTCCTCTTCTGCAGACTGCACACCCCCAGCCCCCTCAGCCTCTCCTCATAGGGTTTGTGTTCCAGGCCCTTCACAGCCTTGTTGCCCTTCCCTGGACACCTTCCAGCACCTCGACATCTCTCTTGAATTGAGTAGCCCAGAACTGGACACAGTAGTCAAGGTGTGGCCTGGCCAGTGCTGAGTACAGGGGAAGAATAACCTACATCATCCTTCTGGCCACACTGCTCCTGATCCAGGCCAGGATGCCATTGTCTCTCTTGGCCACCTGGGCACACTGCTGCCTCATCTTCTGCCTATTATCCACCTTTACCCCCAGGTCCCTTTCTTTCTGGCTGCTCTCCAGCCACTCTGTCCCAGCCTGTAGCTCTGCTTGGGGTTGTTGTGGCCAAAGTGCAGAACCCTGCACTTGGCCTTGTTAAATCTCATCCCATTTAGTTTTCCCTGATCCATATCTCTTGCCATGAAATTAAAATTCATTGTTACCACTTAGGAGTCAGCAAATTGCCTGTTTATTGTCTGTGCAACTGATCAGAATGGCAGTTCTGTGGAGTGATAGTACTGAAGTTCAAATAAACAAGTGCACTTGGGGGAGTGTCTGTCATAGTTTTAGCAGAAAACCAAGCTGTAAAATGCACTGCTCTTTTAAATCATCATAAACCATTAGAGAAAACAAGGATAATTTGCTTGAACATCAGAGTCTGGTTACGTGAAAGAACTGAGCTCTGCAGGGCTTTGGCGTTTATGTGTCTCTGTGGAGCTGGCCTAGAATCCTGTACCTTGGGCACCAAAATGATGGATTCCTGGCTTCTGTGTGCAGAGTCCAAATGAAATTCAAGGATAGAAGTAAGAAAAACTGAGAGATGAACAAGTAAGGAGGGGAACAGGCAGTTCTCTTGCCTAGCATATACTGTAGATGTGTGATGAAACACAACAGCCTATTGAGAGGAAAACCAGAAGCAAAAGTACAATCATGGTGGCAAAAGGACAAAGAGAAAAGGCAGAGAGTATGTGCAGAAAAAACTGTGACAGGAGCCACTAGTGATGCAGAGGGAGACTAATTCCTCCTTCATGTTGAGAGGTTATGAGGCTAGATGGCAAACTAACCTGGATCACTTTGGGTACAGTTCAATTTAAAGCCACAGCTGCTGCAGAAATTGATTTGCAGAGATCTGCTGCTTCACCAGACACACCTGTGGGTCCTCAGCACTGCAGCTAAGTTGTTTTTCCTGTTGTGCTTAGGTCTGCTTTCTAAACAGAAACATCACAGGGTGATCCTAATGTTACTCCAGCGGGCAAAATGCTTCCCATCTTAAGTTCTTTGTATAGTGGGATTGAAGAAGAGAGAAATGAGACTAAGGAGGATATCTCCAGAGCAGGCTTTTTTTCCATGATACAGTCTCATGTTTGTCCAGTTTGACTTTAAATTATTCCAAGTATGGCTATCTCCAAGGTATCCCAGCTTTGTAACTAGAATCTCAATGAGCCCTCAGTTCCTGGACTAAAACCTGCTGCATGCTTCTGAGAGCTGTGTGTGCTGAATTGGGATGGGCCATGGACCATGGCATGTAAACTGTTCATGGCCAGCCACAGAGATTGAGCATGACCCAGTGCTCTAAGCTGTGGATCTCAGCTTAAAGCAAGCCAGCTGATGATGTGTGCTGTAATTTTGAAGTACCATTCTGTGAGGGCCATGGGGAGGATTTGTTTCGATGAAGCCAAGCTTATAGCTGCTGTATTTAGATACTATTAATGGGATTATGTATGATCTGTGATTTGGCATTCCTCTCAAATGCCAGTTTCCAGATCAATGTACAGAGTAGTGAACTCCTTCCCTTTAAGGAGCTAAGCCAATGGAAATCCCCAAAGAAGTATTGGACTCCATACTGATCAGTTAGTGGTAACAGGTCATCAGGGCTGATTTTGCAGCTTCAACTGTGTATGTCTGTTTTATCATCAAAAACAGTCTTGCACATCTTTCCTTCCTGGTTTTCTTTCCTTCCTAGAATCATAGAATCAGCCAGGTTGGAAGAGACCTTCAAGATCATCCAGTCCAACCTAGCACCCAGCCCTAGCCAAGCAACCAGACCATGGCACTGTCAGTCCAGTCTTTTTTTGAACACCCCCAGGCATGGCGACTCCACCACCTCCCTGGGCAGCCCATTCCAATGCCAATCACTTTCTATGCCAACAACTTCCTCCTAACAGCCAGCCTAGACCTCCCCTGGCACAGCTTGAAACTGTGTCCCCTTGTTCTGTTGCTGGTTGCCTGGCAGAAGAGACCAACCCCACCTGGCTACAGCTTCCCTTCAGGTAGTTGTAGACAGCAATGAGGTCTGCTCTGAGCCTTCTCTTCTCCAGGCTCTCTTTCCCTCCTGGGAGTGAACATGATGTGTGGCTGAACTTTGCCAGATTTTACTGTTCTGCTCCTGTGTTGTTGCTGGGGAGCTGCACGGTTTGTGGAAGCACTGGGAAGATTTGCGTCATGATCCTTGCTGCACCACAAGGTTTGTCATGTGGCAGGACATGCATGTGCTGTTCTATAATACATATCACAAACACATATGCTGAAAGGAGCTATCAGAGCAATGCATGGAATCATAGAACAGCCAAACCTCTCCATTGCTGAGGCCTCTCAGATTCTTCCTGTCACAGGACAGCAGAAGAAAATATCTGTAAGAGATGAGCAATTCTCTGTCCTGGAGAAATGAAACAGGTGAGTACTGAAACAGATGTGCAGCACCAATACTGCTGATTCCCAGCTTCTGTAAACTCAGGCTTCAACAGTTTGAGGTTTGCTGGAGATTATCAGTAGATTAAACAATTCAAAGTGTCCTTAAGGCTTTTTAAGCTTTGCTTCTGTGATTTTAGGCATTGGGGTTCTGCAAGAAAGCTGAAAGTAAATTCCAGTACTAAAACAGAACAAAATGCATACTGGATCACACCAAAGGTCAAAATAGTTTCTTTTCCATCATCTCTTTGCCAACTGTCAGCAGCAGTTGCCTAGAGAAAGAGTATGAGTGTGAGCAGCTTCATAGCTCCTCCTTCATGTCTCCCATCAGCCTGTGGCTGAGGGCATATCTGTGCTCAAGGCTGTGTCAGTGGACTTCCCATACAGACCTCTGGCATACACAGTATCCTGGGGCAGTGAGCTTCACTCTTTAGCTGTCTGCTGTTAGGACGAAGAAAGAACAAAATAAAGAGATTTCTTTGTAGGAAGAGGAGAGCATAACAGCAGCATTGCTGTTCCTGCATGCTTGAGCCCTGGCATCTCCTGTCACTGCTTGCCTTACCCCTCTGCTGAAGCCATTAGTTCTGTAATTCCACACAGGACCAGACCAGCCTCCTATCCTCTGTCTTTCCAGTACATCATTGAGGTTGTCATTTTTTTTTCTTTTGTGTGTTTGTTTTGTTTTATTTGTTTGTTTGTTGACAGTGGAGGAGTTTCCCTTATGTCCTGTCTCAGTATAGCAAGAACAAGGCTCCCCTCTGTGTTCTAAATCACTGCCTAGCACAGCAGGAGAAACAGGCTTTGACAGAGGCTGACCTTGTGTCCAGTCAGAGCAATCCATGGGCACAATGCAACCAATTTGCTGGACTATTCTAGCAAGAAGTGTATTACTATTTAGTAGTGAGGTGAAGAACTCTGCAGTGAAGGTGAGCAGCAGATATTCTGGAAGTGTCTGGCTTGCATTAGCAGTATATTTGAGATACTTGTTGTGAGAAGTGGAGCTGAGGAGAGCAGATGAGATTACTGTGAAGTTAAGGTGCTGCTTCCCTGGACTATGTATGTGAACCCAGCTTGGCTGCTTCTCTTGCCCTCATGCTGTGAGTTTCTGCTGGAGTGGAGAGAGCAGTCTCAGTGTGATACAGACTTGGCTTTGATTTTTAACTCCCAGATGAGAATTGTGTAAAACTCTTTTGAATTTCAAGCTGCTGTAGAAGTTCTCCAAGTTTCCAGGAAGAGAGGAAGACAGAAGAAAGGGAGCATGAACAGAAAGAGAGAAGAAGTGACAGTGCACAGAAAAAGGACAAAGCAGTGTGTCCCTGCTTTTTGTCCAAGAGGCTTTGCCACTAGGCTGCCATGCTTGTGCATTGCAATGCATTTTTCAAGCTGTATGGTGCCTTCAAAACATGTCTGCTGTTGGAGACAAAGTGGTTTTGCCTGAGTATCAGTGCTGGGCCTGGTCCTGCTCAGTATCTTTATGGATGATCTGGACCAGGGAATTGAGTCCAGCATCAGTAAGTTTGTTGATGACACCAAGCTAGGAGCAGGTGGGGAACTGTTGGAGGGTAGGAGAACCCTGCAGAGGGACCTCGCCAGGCTGGATGGGTGGGCAGAGGCCAATGGAATGAGATGGAACAAGGCTAAGTGCAGGGTTCTACACTTTGGCCACAACAACCCCAAGCAGCACTACAGGCTGGGGACAGAATGGCTGAGAGCAGCCAGGCAGAGAGGGACCTGAGGGTGCTGGTAGAGAGTAGCTGAAGATGAGGCAGCAGTGCCCAGGTGGGCAGCAGAGCCTATGGCATCCTGGGCTGGCTCAGGAGCAGTGTGGCCAGCAGGACAAGGGAGGTTCTTCTGCCCCTGTGCTCAGCACTGCTCAGGCCACACCTTGAGTGCTGTGTCCAGTTCTGGGCCCCTCAATTCAAGAGAGATGTTGAGGTGCTGGAAGGTGTCCAGAGAAGGGCAGCAAGGCTGGGGAGGGGCCTGGAGCACAGCCCTGTGAGGAGAGGCTGAGGGAGCTGGGGGTGTGCAGCCTGCAGAAGAGGAGGCTCAGGGCAGAGCTCATTGCTGTCTGCAGCTACCTGAAGGGAGGCTGTAGCCAGGTGGGGTTGGGCTCTTCTGCCAGGCAAGCAGCAACAGAACAAGGGGACACAGTCTCAAGTTGTGCCAGGGGAGGTCTAGGCTGGATGTTAGGAGGAAGTTGTTGGCAGAGAGAGTGATTGGCATTGGAATGAGCTGCCCAGGGAGGTGGTGGAGTGGCCGTGCCTGGAGGTGTTGAAGCAAAGCCTGGCTGGGGCACTTAGTGCCATGGTCTGGTTGGTTGGCCAGGGCTGGGTGCTAGGTTGGCCTGGCTGAGCTTGGAGGTCTCTTCCAACCTGGTTGATTCTGTGATTCTGTGAAAGTTAAAAAGCTGTCTGCCTTCTGCCCTGACATTCAGTCCTTACCCTGGCTGTAAGACACTAAACCACAATTAAAATAGCGTGAACAGGATGTGTCACTGAAATGAAGATCAGAGTGTTCCCTCAAGCCCTCCAGTTGTGGCCTCCAGGGGCCCAGTGACAGATGGTAAGCCCTGAGTACGGCTTATATCCCTTGGGCAATGATGTGCAGGTAAAAGGCCTTACAAGCGTAGCCAGAAATTTATAGCAGGAGCAGATAAGGAGATGAAATGAAGAGCATAAAGCAAGTGACAGAACTGCAGGCAAGACAATTACAAGTAAGCTACCTGTGCTTTTTTCTTCCTCATTTTCCATTACTGTGATACTCAGAACTGGGCTGGGTGCTGTCAGCAGCAAACAAATGTGCTCAGTGTCTCCAAGCCATTCAGCATGTTTCATTAAATCTGCAGTTTGGTGATCATGGCAGCAACAGAAGTTCTGCTTTGCATTAACATTGCCCTCCACAGCATTGGATTACTTGGGCTGATGAAGCCACTCTGTTCGTACTCTTAACTGCATACTTGGGGCCCAAGCTGCTCTCTACATCGGCTGTTTTGGCCCTGTTGCTGCACAATTTCAGTCCTAATTGCTAGGAGGCTGGTGCCTCAAATAAAAGGTTTTAGAAGATTGTTGTATTTTGAGGTCCCTCTCAATGATTCATCATCCTCAAAGCATTTGCCAGTGACAGAGCTCATCTCCCTGGCTGAATTTGGTCTTTTGCTGTGGGATGTTTCTGTCGCAGGCTGAGCTGAACTTAGTTGCCCTAGCTTGTAGTACTGGCTAGTTAGTGGCAGGGTGCTCTGGAGTCTGCTGCTGTTAGGAGTGCTAGTTGTGCACCATGTTTGCTGTTTCTCTGTTACCTCTTAAGTGATGACACCTCTTCAGCTCATAGTGTGGCCAGCAGGACAAGGGAGGATATTCTGCCCCTGTACTCAGCGCTGCTCAGGCCACACCTTGACTACTATGTCCAGTTCTGGGCTCCTCAAGTTAAGAGGGATGTTGAAGTGCTGGAAGGTGTCCAGAGAAGGGCAACAAAGCTGGTGAGGGGCCTGGAGCACAGCCCTGTGAGGAGAGGCTGAGGGAGCTGGGGGTGTGCAGCCTGCAGAAGAGGAGGCTCAGGGCAGAGCTCATTGCTGTCTGCAGTTACCTGAAGGGAGGCTGTAGCCAGGTGGGGTTGGGCTCTTCTCCCAGACAACCAGCAACAGAACAAGGGGACACAATCTCAAGTTGTGCCAGGGGAGGTCTAGGCTGTATGTTAGGAGGAAGTTGTTGTCAGAGAGAGTGATTGGCATTGGAATGGGCTGCCCAGGGAGGTGGTGGAGTTGCTGCCCGTGGAGGTGTTGAAGCAAAGCCTGGCTGGGGCACTTAGTGCCATGGTCTGGTTGATTGGCCAGGGCTGGGTGCTAGGTTGGGCTGGATGATCTTGGAGGTCTCTTCCAACCTGGTTGATTCTGTGATTCTATTCTGTGATTCTTTGATTCATAGCAGACCTGAGCCTCTTCAGTATCACACTGAGTTCAGTCAGTGTCTACATCTACCTTATGCATATGCCACTTGTGCCTACAGTTCCACCTGATCTTGGTGTTGGATATGCAGCTGCTGGCAGTCAGCTTACACACTCTGTCCCCCAGGCTCAGGGGCAGGAGCTCTGGTCACTTCATGGGACGCTTGGCTCAGCAAAAGGTCCTTATTCTCATACTGTAATGGCTTAAACATGTGCTTAAAACTGAGCACATCTAAGGGCTTTGCTGAGTCAGGGAATGTGAGAGCAAACTGTTGTGCCATGAATAACAATGAAAGCCAGAAAAGAGTTTTAAGGACATCATCAGCTTGAAAATCACACTCTGCCTGAAAATTGTATCTGTTCTAATTAGCAGTAGCCCTGTGACTGAGGGAAAGTAGCAGAGCATAAAATGTCTCTCCTCTTGGGTTGATAATTGTTCTCTGGATTGTGCTTTGAGGTCTGTTGTTCTTACTGCTTTATTTGGTAGGTTTTGTGCCTGCTTTGCCTTCATCTGGTGCACTAACAAGATGGCCTTGTTCTGACATGTGGCAGGCTCTTTGCCTTAGGCTGTGCAGAGAGCCACATCCCCAAGCAGCAGCAGGAGGACTCACACTGCTCTTGCAGTGCTGCCTTTCCGCAGGTATCTCACTTCCCTGGTGAGTTCTCCGAGGGCAGAGGAGCTTGAGTGCCAGACAGGTAGCTCTCCTTTCCCTGGGCAGTAGTGGTGTTCTCTGTGTAGCCCATCCACTGGATGGGAGTTAAGAGATTTTGATTTTTTTCTGTCTCTCATGGCAATAATGGGGACCAAAATCAATACACTCAGCCCTGGTTCTAGGCTGGGAGCAGAGGGCAAGTTCTGGTGCAGGGTAAAACTTGTCTTCCATGGAGTCATAGAACTGTTTCAGTTGGAAAAGACCTCTAAGGTCATAGAGCCCAACCATCAATGGGAGCTGTTTCTGGGTTCCTTGCCATGTATTGTCACATGGCCCCACAGGCATTTGTGTCACTGGCAGAGGATGGGTAAGGCAGGACATCTTTTGACTGTGGTGTCTGCTTAATGCCTCTCAAGCCATCTTTGTAGCTGCTGTGGTAGCACTTCAGGGCAAGTGGGTTGTGCTGTAGTGAGCACAAAGGCAATGCAGTTAACCAGTTTTCCCAGCTGCTTCCAGTCTTTCAGCTACCTTCCAGCCCCAGGTAAGTGCTCAGGGTCATGTGGAGCCTGTTTTTAAGAGTCCTCTCTAACTTCATGCTCAACTCTGCCTCCATGGTATAGCTTCCAGCCTCGGACTAGAAGCTTGTGGTGTGGAGCCATTGGTCAGGGAAGGAACTGTGATTTATGGGCCTGTCCTTTACCTTTCTACCTGCCTGTGCAGATGTGCCTCAGCATGACAGGCTTTGTGCCAGGCTGTACTGCTGCCTAGCAATCTGCAGGGGAAAAGGAAAAAACCCACACAACCCACTGAAAATTGTGATTACTCCTCAGGTTTCAAAGATAAATGCAGTGTGTGTGCACCCAGCAGCTCTTGGCAGTGTTGTCAGGACATCAACAAATTCTGGCCATCACTCTAAAAACCTGGTGACCTGCTGATTTCTGCCTCTCCAGTGCTATCTTGGTTTTGGTGAATGCTTGAGTTTTGGTTTGTAGCAGTTGTAAAGGTATATATCTATAACCATGTGAATGTTTGCACAGTGGGAGGGAGGCATGCACTGTTTATATAGTTCAGAGAGAAACTGAGGTTTGTGCTAACCCCTTTGGGAAAATGGCTTTAAATGTAGCTGTTGAAAATGAAGGTTTAAAAAAGATGTTTTCTGAGGCCTGCAGAAGAGGAGGCTCAGGGCAGACCTCATTGCTCTCTACAACTACTTGAAGGGAGACTGTAGCCAGGTGGGGTTGGTCTCTTCTGCCAGGCAAGCAGCAACAGAACAAGGGGACACAGTCTCAAGCTGTGCCAGGGGAGGTCTAGGCTGGATGTTAGGAGGAAGTTGTTGGCAGAGAGAGTGATTGGCATTGGAATGGGCTGCCCAGGGAGGTGGTGGAGTCACCGTGCCTGGAGGTATTGACGAAAAGCCTGTCTGGGGCACTTAGTGCCATGGTCTGGTTGGTTGGACAGGGCTGTCTGCTAGGTTGGACTGGATGAGCCTGGAGGTCTCTTCCAACCTGGTTGCCTCTATGGCCAGCTGCCTGTCTGGATTGCACAGTTTTCCCATTGTTTGAGGAAGATTTCAGTTGTACAGATGTGTAAGTTTAGGACCCTGACCATGCCAATCATTTGTTGTCCCCATATCTTTGCTCTTTGCCAGTATGGCCTGGCGAGTTCAGAGTGGCACAGCCCAGACTGTGACATGTGTATCTCAGCTTTCCAAATGTCTCTCTCTTTTTCCCCCTCTTCCCCCAGCACTGTAGGAGGTGTGATGGTTTGGGAGTTACCCACTCCCCCACTGTTATGAAATCACCCAGACTAGACTCAGCTGGATGGAATATAAAGAATGAAGCTTTATGTTCACAGCTCAGCACAACAGACAAGCAGAGAGGTACAGCTATATGTAGAAATATACAAGTTAGAGATAATACAGGAACACAGCAGCCCTCCCAGGAATCACAGTGCCCAGGAAGGGATCCCAACCACCCTTCCAACTTCTTTCCACCCCCCACTATTATTCTAGAATCTCCCTTATGTGCAAGGTAAGGATTGGCAAGAGGGGTTAGAAGGAAATGATTAGTTGGGTTACACAGATCCAAGCAGAGCAGCAGAAGCCCAGGGAGAAAACAGAGACACCAAACTCTGACAGAGACTCTCTTACCTATGTCTGTGTTCTTGCTTTTATCCATCTGAGCAAGCCTGTGAGTGCAGCAGACATCAGCATTGTTTCCTTTTCACAGCCTATCATCTAATTCCTCTCATTAAAATATTCCAGTTAGCCTCAAACCGGCAGAGGACAGAATAAATAAAGTTCAAAGCATGCAGAGGAATTGATTTTCACTTGCACTTTTCGTTGCAATCTATGTGCAAATAGGCGACCCCCCCGCCGTGCATATATGTATGGCACTAATGGCATTTAGTCAGCAGAGGGCAGGGTTTGCTGAGCAGAAATCCTTTCTAAGAGAAATAAGACTCGGGAAAGAGCTACAGAGCCCCCGAAGGAGGAATCTGAAGATGTCAGTGCATCAATCCTTACACTGCTATCACTCTGCCCTCCCCCTCCCCACTTTAATTCAGCTGTTCTTAGTTTCACCTTCGTCTTTCTAACTTAAAACTCCTTGAAAGAAAAAAACCTTTCTGTGTCTCCACCTATAACATACCACTAACTCTGCTTCAGTTAAGCTATTTAGGATGCATTTATAAGCATTGGACCTCCAGGGAGTATGTTTTCTTTTTCCAAAGTAGAGTTTTGGTAAATCATTACTGACCAGATTATATCTGTGGCCAGCAGGACAAGGGAGGTTATTCTGCCCCTGTGCTCAGCACTGCTCAGGCCACACCTTGAGTGCTGTGTCCAGTTCTGGGCTCCTCAATTCAAGAGAGATGTTGAGGTGCTGGAAGGTGTCCAGAGAAGGGCAACAAAGCTGGTGAGGGGCCTGGAGCACAGCCCTGTGAGGAGAGGCTGAGGGAGCTGGGGGTGTGCAGCCTGCAGAAGAGGAGGCTCAGGGCAGACCTCATTGCTGTCTACAGCTACCTGAAGGGAGGCTGTAGCCAGGTGGGGTTGGTCTCTTCTGCCAGGCAACCAGCAACACAACAAGGGGACACAGCCTCAAGCTGTGCCAGAGGAGGTCTAGGCTGGATGTTAAGAGGAAGTTGTTGGCAGAGAGAGTGATTGGCATTGGAATGGGCTGCCCAGGGAGGTGGTGGAGTCACTGTCCCTGGAGGTGTTGACAAAAAGCCTGTGTGGGGCACTTAGTGCCATGGTCTGGTTGCTTGGCTCAGGCTGGGTGCTAGGTTGGCCTGGCTGATCTTGGAGGTCTCTTCCAACCTGGTTGATTCTGTGATTCTGTGATTCTGATTTGAGGAATTATTTAAGAAGTGGTGGAGTTCACAAAAGTAAAATTGAGACACAGAGATCACTATGGGAAGTTCTTTCTGAGCTGTAAAAACTTGCAGGATGGAGTTTCAATTCAGTGATCAAGAATAAATTCTGGAATTTCTTGCCCTAGCATTGTAGTAAGTACCAGACAAAGCAGGTTAGGGAGTCTTCTTTGCTGGCAGCCTTTTATCTGAATCAAGTATCAGAGAAGCATAGAAGCATAGAATGGTTTAGGTTGGAAGTGACTTCAAAGATCATCCAGTTCAGGAGCACCTCCTACTAGAACAGGTCATGATAAAGACATTTGAGGCTTTAAAATTTCCAGACTCTGTATGGCAAATTACTGAACTATTTGTGTTATCTGACAGTAATCTGTGAGCAGTGTTCTAGTGGGCAAGTTGGTTGAACCACATAAACACTCTCCCTCCCCACAATGCTTCCCCTTCTTTTTAGCATTAAAATGAACAGCACAATGCAAGGGCTCAGAGGGACTGAATGAGATGACTGATTCCTTTTAAAAGTCCAAGAAAGAAAAGCTGATTACATACAAGAAGACTCAGCTCTGGACCTGCTAGCTTTGAAAGTTTCCCTTTAGCTGCTTTCCTCTGTGGCTGAATGTTGATCAGCTTTACATGTAATTGCACATGGAGGAAAATGTCACCGGGGAAAAAAAAAGTCACAGTGACCACTGGGCAAATGTTTGTAGTCTCTCAGATAAGTGAGAGAGTTTGGTTTTGTGTTAGCCTAGTTCTGCTTTCATTGCACTCTGGAGTTCCTCTGGCTGTTCAAAGGACTTTGGCCATTTGTTGAAGTGGTTGAACGCTGCAGTAATCTAAGGAAGCGCTACCAATGCTTTGGGCATGCCTCATGCAGAAGGGAGGAGAGAGTTAGCTGCTGGAGCTCACTCAGTTTTCTCTGTGGTTCTGATAAGAGCTGCTCCACTGAGATGCCACTGCTGAGCTTCCAATAAATGATAAGAAATGTGGGAATAGTCAGATCCTTGGAAAGGAACGAGTGTTTAGTAGTCGCGTTCTCAGGGGCAAGGAATATTTGGTTGGGAGGAGGCTGGTCTTTTTCAAAGAGCTTCTCCAAGTGAGACCTTCAGCCAGTGACATTCTTTCACTCAACTCAAAAATATAGAAGGATTTGGGTAGGAAGATGTGAATGGATTTGTCATTAATAGTTGTTTCTTTTGCTTCTTTAAAGCAAAACCAAAAGGGACAATCTGATGTCTAAGCAGAGAATTAGATGTGCCACATGGTGACAGTCTGGAGTTCTGAAAAGTCCCACAACTCCTACGTCCCAACTGCTCTGATGTGGTTTGTTACCTTAATGCTTGAGAAGATCACTGGAGAACTTAGTCTGTCAAATAGAGAGGGCTCCAAATACCATTGGATAGGTGGTGAATTGAGGGAAGAGGAGACTGACAGCTTTGCCTGTGCTGGGTGTGGAAACCTGTCACAATGGATGGAGTTAACCCCAAATTCAGGCTAATGCTTCCTGGCCATGCTCCATCCTCCTTTCCTGCAGCTTTTACCATTTATTACAGCTTTACCTCTAATTAGAAGTAAAATTGTTTTGGTTTTATATTCCCTGCCAGGCTCTCTAAGCAGTGAGACTCTTGCAGAGATCTGCTCTTGGCTTTGCTGTTCATACCCACAATATTTCAGAGAGATAGAAGTAGGTAAAATCTGAGCTAAAAAAACCCATTTTTTTTAGAACCAAACTTTGCTGGAAAGTTGATTTCAGAAGTAAGTTGTGGATTTGTTAGACGTGTTCAGATTAATGCGCGCTGCAGTGCACTGAATATTAAAGGAGCTGTCAAGAAGCAAAGTCTGTGTACAGGATAAATTAGGACTCTCTAGGGATTAAAAAGATGTAGGATTTTTTTTTAAAAGTAGCTAGCCTACTATTGAAAAATAATGAGTAGTTCCCATAGCAACCTCACTTTCACATGGAGCACACATACTGTAGCACCACAAAAAGGAACTGTATCAAAGAAGGAATAAAAACTCAGCTGTGCTATTTGGATTTAAAAAAAAAGTATTCCTCCATCCTAACCTCTCTGTTTACAAATGCAAGGATCAGTAAACCAGCTATAAATTAGTATAATTTTCCTGCAAGTGCTTGGAAAAAAAGGAAACAAAAGTGAGAAACATAGCAGAAAAGAGGACTGGAAAAGATTATGGTGCTTTCTTGCCCATGATGCACTTTGAACAAAGGTAAAAGTATTTGAAGTGGTCAGCATCTTCTCATGGCTCTATTCCCTGGTTGAGGTTGGTATGGCTGGAACACTGCTGCTGTTACTTCCTGACTGCACCTCATCGTGTCTGACAGCACTGCCACTCACATGGTCCTCAGCATTGGATCTCTGCAGAATATTTATCAGAGAGGCTAACTAAAAGCCTCTGGAGAGGTGGGCACAAGCCAGCCTCATGAGGTTCAACAAGACCAAGTGCAAGGTCCTGCACAAATCCAGGCTGGGCAGTGAGTGACTGGAGAGCAGCCCTTAGGAGAGGAACTTGGGGGTGCTGCTGGACAAGAAGCTCAGCGTGAGCCAGCAGAGTGCACTTGCAGCCCAGAAGGCCAAGCAGAGCCTGGGCTGCATCAGAAGTGTGGCCAGCAGGGCAAGGAAGGTGATTCTCCCCCTCTACTCTGCTCTGCTGAGACCCCACCTGAAGTACTGCATCCAGTTCTGGAGCCTCCATTACAAGGTCGAGTTGATTGGATAGGGTTGGGTAATAGATTGGACTGGATGAGCTTGGAGTTCTCTTCCAACCTGGTTGATTCTATGATTCTGTGATCTGTTTTACTCCCCTTTTACTCAAGCAATCTTTCATTCAGTCCATGCTTAATTAGCTCAGCTTGCTTTTACATTTACCTCTGTGTTCCAGGTCATAAAGGTGGATATAGAATCATATGTGCATGGCTACTGCAGAGGAACTGGTGCCTAGGATTTTCCTGTGCTCAGGTCCTTTAGGAATGCCAGCAGAGGTGGTGTGTTACAAACTGTATTCTTTTTTTCTGCACCCAACTTTTAAAAGTAGAAAGGAAATCTTTAGTACTTGCAAAGTGGTGGAAAAAACCCCATGAAGATCATGAGATTTTGCTTTTACAATGAAAATCTTTGCAGATACAAAAATGTGGTCAAACCCTGCCCTTTAAAATATAGATTCTGAAGCATCAAGTGTGGTACCAGAAGGCTCTAGCCTTGAGATGAAGATTTTGCCTATGTGATTTCCTGACCTCTGCTATTTATTTACAGGGAAACTTTCCAACTCAGAATGTTGCAAGGAATTGTTTTCCTTGCTGATATTTTACATCTCTCTTTCTTCTTCTTATAGAGAACTTTTTTAATGACTTCACTTTCCTTAATATTAAACCAAAATTTGGCAATAATGAAAAGGATCTGATTTTAACTCTAGAAAGACAACTTACCAGGCAAGAGCATCAGCCACCTTAACCTTTTATTACTAGACATCCAATGCTTCTAGTTGTGCTATTTGAGCTATGGAAGCCTTCTTGATAAAACACTTCTTAATGCCAAATGCTAATTATGCATGGGAATATGCTTTGCTGTAGCCCCAGGCCCTTGCACAAAATGACAGCTTTTGATATGACTAAATAAAATAATATGTTGCTTTTCCCATGGCATTTTAGTGAAGATGCAGATTGTTAAGGTCATTCCAAGAGTAATGAACCCAAAATGGGGTTTTTGTTGTTTTTTTGGGTGTTGTATTTTCCTGTAGTAGGCTTGAAAAGAAATTTCTGGGTATGTTTTCTTTACTGCAGAGTTCATTGGAGTTTCTTGAGCTTTGAAAGTCTCTTTTCTCTGCTGATGATAAAAAAAGAGTAAATCTCATACGGTTGCTAGGAGGAAACAGAAGAAGGGGACACAGTCTCAAGTTGTGCCAGGGCAGGTCTAGGCTGGATGTTAGGAGGAAGTTGTTGGCCGAGAGAGTGATTGGCATTGGAATGGGCTGCCCAGGGAGGTGGTGGAGTCACTGTCCCTGGAGGTGTTGAAGCAAAGCCTGGATGAGGCACTTGGTGCCGTGGTCTGGTTGATTGTCTAAGGCTGGGTGCTAGTTTGGCCTGGCTGATCTTGGAGGTCTCCTCCAACCTGGTTGATTCTGTGACTCTGTGATGTTTATGATGAGAAAGCTGAGAAAGATTTCAACTCCTTTTGTATCTGTGAAGATCTAAGTGTATTTACCCTTCGTTGGTTACATGACTCTTCCTCCCACCTCCCTTACTTTTCAATTAGCAGTGATTTTTCCAATTCCATGCTCTTTGGGGAACATATTTTTATTACTTCAGGAGTCCTCTGCTGCTTTTTACAACTATTGAGATGATTTTAAATACTTGCCTTGTGAGTTGTGAAACCCTCTAGCCACTACGGCAAGACCTGATCTTCCCCAGAGAGTTATTTTAACTCACACCTGCAGGCCTGATCCTCTCCCATAGGAATGAGCAGGGAATTTTGCCAGTAAAAAAAATCAGTTTGCTTTAGGACATGGTTTAATGGCCATGGTGGTGTTAGCTCAATGGTTGGGTTCAAGGATCTATGAGGTCATAGAATCATACAATCACATAGGTTGGAAGAAACCTCCAAGCTCATCCAGTCCAACGTAGCACCCAGCCCTGGCCAAGCAACCAGACCATGGCACTAAGTGCCTCATCCAGGCTTTGCTTCAACACCTCCAGGCACAGCAACTCCACCACCTCCCTGGGCAGCGCATTCCAATGCCAATCACTCTCTCTGCCAACAACTTCCTCCTAACATCCAGCCTAGACCTCCCCTGGCACAACTTGAGACTATGTCTCCTTGTTCTGTTGCGGGTTGCCTGGGAGAAAAGCCAAACCCCACCTGACTACAACCTCCCTTCAGGTCTTTTTCATCCAAAGCAGTTTCATGTTTCTATTTTTCCATCACACTATGGAGATACATCCCAGCCACATGAGCTTAGCCTCTGGTGTTTATGCAGATGAAGACAAGACAGTGCTTGAAATTCTGATAGGCATTTCATCCCTTTGGACTAAGTTGAAGCCATTGACCTTTGCTGGGTCATGAATGCTGGAGCTTTTTAGTCTGGAGAAGAGAAGACTGAGAGGGAATTTATTCCATGTCTATAAATATCTGAGGGCTGTGGGTCAGGAGAGGGGAACAGGCTCTGCTCACTGCTCCTTGGGATAGGACAAGGAGCAATGGATGGACACTGCAGTGCAGGAGGTTCCACCTCAACACAAGGGGGAACTTTGTTACTGTAAGGGTCACAGCACACTGGAACAGGCTGCCCAGAGTGGCTGTGGAGTCTCCTTCTCTGGAGCCTTTCAAGGAGCCCTGTCCGGATGTGTTCCTGTGTGCCCTGAGCTAGATTGTATGGTCCTGCTCTGGCAGGGGGGCTGAACTTGATGATCTCTTTGGGTCTCTTCCAACCCCTGACATCCTGTGAGCCTGATCCTATGTGCTGGCACAAGATCAGCCATTGCAAAGCCTGTCCTCATTTGGTGTACCATTACAGGATGCCTCTGTCTTAGTTCTTCCATCTACTGTTGCTCCAGAGGACCATTTGCTCTCCCAACAACTCCTCTAAGTGCCACTGAAGCACTGAGACGGTTAAATAACAGCCCCTTTTTCGCTACCACTAACAAAAAGCACCTCCTGCTCTTAGATTAGCTTCATGCCAAAGCACATCCCTAGCTAGCTGCCGGTGTGTCTTCTTCAAAGGATGGCTGCCATCCTTGCTTACTTCTCTGCAGAGAGCAAGAGCCCTTTGAAAGTCCCTTCTGCCTCCTCTGAGTAATGAGCGCTCGGTTAAAAACAGGGAAGCAGAACCCCCGACGCGAGAGTCAGCTCAGTGGTTCGGAATTCTGCTGGATCCTGTGTAATTAATTAAGATCTTTTTAAACGTTGGTTGCTCTGCCAGTCTGTGTATCTAGGTTGTGCCAGTTTCCAGGATTCCCCTCCACCCCCATCCCCGCCCCTCGCCCCGGTTCCTTGCACAGACGTGAGCAGCTGCAGCCATGGAAGACTTCTTTGTAGAGGAGGCAGCTCCAGTGGAACAGGTAGGCGGGCTGGGGTGGGTGCTCAGCAGCCTGGGCATGCCGCTGTGCCTGGCACTATTTGAAGCCAGTAGACCTAGGCTCCAACCAGTTTGCAAGCTTTGCTACCTGCTAACAGGCAGGGATGATAAAATCTTCCAACCCCTGACATCCTGTGATCTCTTGGAGGCACACCAGGTGTGGCTGAGAGCAGCCTCTAATCCTGGCTGAAGATGCCCTAGCGTCTGCCAGGAGAAGATTAAAAACTTCCCCAGGTGACCAGAAACCTCCTTGCTCATCGGGTGGGTACTGGTGTAGGCAGAGCTTTCTCTTCCAAGGAGGTGGGAATTCAGCAGAACAGGTGCTGAGCAAAGAAGCTCTGAAGCTTTGTGGGACTGGCAGAGGAGAGCATGCTGGAGTTCTCCTGCACAGGCCTGAGTGCTCTGGGTGTTTCAGGGCTCCCTGCTCAGACAGGTCAGTTGGCACCATTATTGCTTCTCTGACTTCTCCATTTCACCTTGTGTTGGAGCTGGATAACTGAGGACATTGTTGCAGCACAGCTTACTGCCCTGAGCTATCAGGACCTAATTTGCCTTTCCTGCCTTATCTTGCCATGCAATGTTTTCTTTGTATGTCATTGTTGCTTCTTTTCTTCGTGGTGTGTTGGTTAGGCTTCAGCTGTTTCCACCTCTGCTAACACTCTTGCTTCACTCGTGCTGTAGGTGAGTGTATTCCTGGGCAAGAGATACCCTTGGACAAAATGATTTATAGTGACTGTTGTGTGAGGAAGAAATGTGAAACTGGTTGATGTCACAGAGTTTGACCAAAAGGATGCAGTGCAGCAGTTAATTCACCACTGCTGCAGGTCCATTAGGTTAAACTTGATCTGAACAACATTTTCTTCATTAGGAGAAATAACACAGCAGAAGTTACCCATTTTATTTCTCTCTTTCCACTATAGTGTTGGAAGAATTGTACACTAGTGGTGATCTGGGTTGTCTAATGTGTAACTCTACAAACTGAGATTTTTAAGGTGGAAAATAATGTTGAATAAATGCTAATTATTTCAACTGGCTTTTTAACTGTTGGGCATGCTTTGAAATGAGCTATTCTCTTTGACCACACTGGGAATGTGGTCTGTCTTTTGCTGCTGTTTGAATAACTCCTAAAAGCCTTGTCTGCATTAGCAGCATCAGAACTCATTGCACTTTCCTAGTGATGCTAACCCAGAAGGTAGCAGGGAGGAAATGCTAGCTGGGAGCACACAATATTCTATGCTGATGTACATCTGTAATTATAGGAGAAGTCTCTACAGTGGATGGGAGTCACTGAACCCTGATCTAGTGTGGGGTGTCCCTGCCCGTGGCAGGGGGGTTGGAACTAGGTGATCCTTGTGGTCCCTTCCAATCCTGACTGATTCTATGATTCTTTGACTCCAAGACCCAGTGCAGTGGTGGTGCAAGGCCTGGTTATCAATGCAGGATGCTGTGCTCAAGTGATGGTTGGCCCTGAAATGCATTTCTCAGCTGACTCCTGGGCAGACTCAGGATGCACAAACTTAGGAACTCGTTATTCTGAAGGCTTTGAGGAGACCTTAGAGTGGCCTTCCAGTATCTGAAGGAGGCTACAGGAAGGCTGGAGAGGGACTATTGACAAGATCTTGTAATGACAGGACAGGGACTAATGGGTTTAAACTGGCAGAGGGAATACTAGGCAGAAGTTGTTAGCAGTGAGGGTGGTGAGACATTGGCACAGGTTGCCCGGGGAGGTTGTGGCTGCTCCCTCCCTGGAGGTGTTGAAGGCCAGGTTGGATGAGGCCTTGAGTGACCTGTTCTAGTGAGAGGTGTCCCTGACTATGGTGAGGGGTTGGAACTGGCTGAGCTTTGAGGTCCCTTCCAACCTAAACCATTCCATGGTTCTGCTGCATGGGTACACAGCTGTTCACCCATTGGGCTTTCAGTCCTTCACCAGGAAGGGCTGATAGTTGCGTTCCTTACTGCCTGGGCATGTGGTGAGACTAAATACTTCACAAGTCTCCCAGGTGCTGTGGGTATGCTATGTTGGAGCAGGGGTAAATGGATAGCTTTGTGCCTGAAGTAGTGTTTTGGGCCTCATGAAGTCTGTGTCTCTGACTAGAGAGATTGAAGAATTGAAGCCTACTCAGTAGCTTCAGAAGAACTGTTCAGGATATTATCCCCCCATGATAATAGTTTGAAGTGGAAGATTAATGTTTTTCAGAGTCATGTCATGTTTCATGACTTCTTTGAAGTGAAAACCCTTTGTTTCTGAACTAATTTGGCAAGTAAATGTACATTGAGCTTGGCAGTTTTTCTTTATGGATAGCTGATGGTATCTATGAGAAGAGTGAGGAGTTATATTCCTGTGTTAAATAATGAAGTAGGCACATCAGTAATAGGCTACCACTTCTTTAAGCAGATTTATTTGAGTGATTTAGCTATAAGCTCATAACTCACTCTGCATGGGCAAGTCTAGTGCTGGACAGCTCATTTTCATCTGCATTGGTGCAGATGTTTGGCTGCCAAGCAGAGGGGGACTCCAGCGTAATGTTAGTTTCGCTCTGACTCTAACTTTGCAAGTACCCTGTTTAATTGCATCTTTCCCCTGGGAGTGATGTGTCAGCATGTAAAAGGACCCCTACGGAGGGTTGTTTTCAGACATGTGTTTTAGAAGAGCTTCTGGAAGGAGGTACTGGGGAATAAGGTCTTTGAAGTTGTGCTAGTTTGAAGCTAGCTGGAATATTTTGGTGAGAAGAATGAGATGCTAGGCTGTGAAAAGGGAACAATGGTGATGGCTGCTGCACTCACAGGCTTGCTGAGATGGACAAAAACAAGAACATATAGATAACAGAGCTGCTCTCTGGCTCTGGCTGCCTGCACTTTTCTGCCTAACCTGATGTCTAACTAATCCTTCTGCTTCCTAACCCCCCTGGCCAATTTTCCAAACTCACCTTGCATGTAAGGCAAAGTCTGGGGTAAGGTAGAGGGGTGAAAGGGAGGTGGAAGGGTGGTTGGGATCTCCTCCTGGGCACTCTGGTTTCTGGGAGGGCTGCTGTGTTTCTGTATTACCTTTAACTTGTATATTTCTCTATATAGCTGTAACTGTCTGCTCGTATCTTGTGCTAAGCTGTGAACATAAAGCTTCATTCTTTTTATTCCATCCGGATGAGTCTAGTCTGGGTGATTTCATAAGAGCGGGGGGGCAGAATTGTTCAAATTTTGAACTAAGAAAGTTCTTTTAATGTTTCTTTTAGTAGCAAGGCCTTAACTTACATTGATTGTAACTTATTATAGGTTCCTACATGCTTGCACTCCTTCTTAAAAAGGCTGACAATTTAATAGGAGGAAAGACTTTGTCATAGAATCATAGAATCATAGAATGGTTTAGGTTGGAAGGGACCTCAAGGATCATCCAGCTCCAACCCCCTGCCACAGGCAGGGACACCTCCCACTAGAGCAGCTCGCCCAAGGCCTCATCCAGCCTGACCTTAAACACCTCCAGGGAGGAAGCATCCACCACCTCCCTGGGCAACCCATTCCAGTGCCTTACCACCCTCACTGTAAAGAACTTCCTCCTAACATCCAGTCTAAATTTCCCCTCTTCCAGCTTAAACCCATTCCCCCTCGTCCTAACATTACTAGACCGTGTAAATAGTCCCTCCCCAGCTTTCCTGTAGGCTCCCTTCAAATACTGGAAGGCCACTATAAGGTCTCCTCGAAGCCTTCTCCTCTCCAGGCTGAAGAGCCCCAACTCTCTCAGCCTGTCCTCATAGCAGAGGTGCTCCAGCCCTCTGATCATCTTCGTGGCTCTCCTTTGGACCCGCTCCAGCAGTTCCATGTCCTTCTTGTATTGGGGGCTCCAGAACTGCACACAGTACTCCAGGTGGGGTCTGACGAGAGCAGAGTAAAGGGGGAGAATCACCTCCCTTGCCCTGCTGGCCACACTTCTCTTGATGCAGCCCAGCACTCGGTTGGCTGTCTGGGCTGCATGTGCACACTGCCGGCTCATGTTGAGCTTCTCGTCGACCCAGACCCCCAGGTCCTTCTCCTCAGGGCTGCTCTCCAGCCATTCATCACCCAGCCTGTATCTGTGCCTGGGATTGCACCGACCCAGGTGCAGGACCTTACACTTGGCCTTGTTAAACGTCATGAGGTTGGCCTGGGCCCACCTCTCCAGCCTGTCCAGGTCCCTCTGGATGGCATCCCTGCCCTCCAGCAAGTCAGCTGTGCCACACAGCTTGGTGTCATCTGCAAACTTGCTGAGGGTGCACTCAATTCCTCTGTCCATATCACTGACAAAGATGTTAAAGAGCACTGGTCCCAGCACTGACCCCTGAGGAACACCACTTGTCACCGGTCGCCAGGTGGACATTGTGCCATTGATCACCACCCTCTGCATGCGACCATCCAGCCAATTCCTTATCCAGTGAGTGCTCCACACATCCAGTTTGTGCTTTTCCAGTTTGGTGACCAGGATGTCATGTGGGACAGAGTCGAATGCCTTACTCAAGTCAAGGTAGACGACGTCAGTTGCCCTTCCCCTGTCCATTGCAGCTGTGACTACATCATAAAAAGCCACCAAATTTGTCAGGCATGATTTGTCCTATAGTTCCATATTTCCACCTTAAAAGAACAAGGGGACACAGTCTCAAGTTGTGTCAGGGCAGGTCTAGGCTGGAAGTTAGGAGGAAGTTGTTGGCAGAGAGAGTGATTGGCATTGGAATGGGCTGCCCAGGGAGGTGGTGGAGTTGCTGTCCCTGGAGGTGTTGAAGCAAAGCCTGTCTGGGGCACTTAGTGCCATGGTCTGGTTGCTTGGCTAGGGCTGGGTGCTAGGTTGGCCTGGATGATCTTGGAGGTCGCTTCCAAGCTGGTTGATTCTCTGATTCTATGATTTGTTTTGGAAGCATTTTGCATAATGGAATAAGGAGTACAATTGAAGTTTGCAAAGCTGGTAATTGCAAGCACTTCCGATGGGAACAGGCCTAACATTTCAGATGATCCTGACAAATTTGAGTGGCAATCAATAAGATAAAAGTCAATAAAAGCAAATGCTAAGTGTAGTAGTTAGGAAAGAAAGTCCTATGATGCCAGGACAAAATGGGGAATAATTGGCTAAGCAGCTCTACTGAAAAGGGGATTTGTGGCTTACATAGACAGTGGATGACAAAGTGTGTGCAGTTGCAGTAGTATTACCACTACTCATTCCAGGGTATATTAATGGATCTGTTGTGTTTAAGTTATGGGAAGTTATTATTCAGCTCTCTGAGTGCTGGCCTGAATGCTTGGAGGAAAATTGGGGAACCTGGGGGAAAAAAAATGTAGCTATGCAAAGACTTCACTTTGTAATAAAAAAAATATTCTGGAAAGTCTTTATTTGCCAAAAATGAAGTTTGGCTTAGAGTTTAGGAGAAGCTTTGTAATTACAGATGACTTTAAGAAAGATTAAGGAGCACTTTGTTATAAAGGGAATGATTCAGGACAGAGAAGGGAAATGTCTGTCAATGGTAGTTGGGAAACAAAGAGTGCTGGAAGAGACTGGAAGTTCTCCTGGGCTTTCTTCAGCTGTCTTTCTGTGGATTTTATTGCTGTGGGAAGTACATGCCATGTGCTGTGGAAAAGAACCCCCAAACAACAGTTTTGTTGTTTGCTTCACATAGGTCTTGCTATGGAGTAGCTCTTCTATGCTTCTCTCTGCATACTACTGATAAGGTCCCACGGAGTTGGTTCCAGGGCACAGCATATTGAGCTGGTGTTACTGTTTCTCTCAAGCATTCTGGGTTAAGTGTCAAGGAGGCATTCTGCTGCAGACAAGCAGCTCATCAGCAAAACATGAGTTCATAAGTGTCCTGTTGGTAAGAATTCTGGTTAAGTGATACAAGTGATTGATTCTGCATTGCTTGGCACTGTCCTCTATGGTCATAACAACGCGTCCCTACTGCAAAACTACCTGCAGAAGTGCTTGTAGAGGTGAGTGTTATTTTAGAGCTCTCCCAGCATTTGACTAAAAGGATATTTCACTGTGTTTTATGTTAATGCAAGAATAAGAGGGTGAGTTACAGAAAGTTTTGGTGGTAGCTGCTATGATTGCTTTCCCAGAAGAAGTCCATTTACCGCTTGGCTAGCAGAGGAAGACCTGAACAGAAAATGTTTTCCCCGTGGGTTCCTGTAAACAAAATCGGAGATCAGGAGTTGTTATCTGCCCAGCCAGTTCTAGGAAAAGATCTATAGCTCCTGTGCAGAAGGCAAAAGATTTTTCTGCTTGGTGAGTCAGTGTCTAACAAAACCTTTAAATGAAAATAAGTAAATGAGGGTGCTGTTGATAGCTTCATGTTCTTGGATTTCTGAATCTGGTGATATTTACCAAGGTTATAATGCAAAACATGTACAACTCATAGTGCTGTCTGCTGGGAAAGGAGGTGGTTGCAGCTTAAGTATGATTTAACAGAGCTAACTGACATTTGAAGAAGCACACTGGTAAGTCATGCATGTTTTGATCACTTTGATGAACTTCTTCTGGATTATCTGCTGCTGTGACAATCCAAAGCGTGAAAAGGTCTAAAGCTGTTAGAATATATTCAGCAAACTTCTTTTCCTGAAGTAAAAAAAAAAACCCTCCAATCTTACAAACAACTCATTTCCTGGATGATGGTGGTGACAGTGCATCAGACCACATGAGTTTCCATGATAAATTGTGAGGACATAGGCAATGCTGTAGCATAGTATCACTAGAGTTGGATCAATGAGCAGTTAAAATAAATGTATCCAATTAACTTGACCCTTTCATCTATTCTCAAGCCATTTGCAGCTCAGCCTTCTCTCCTGTGTATTTGCCTTTTCTGTTTGAGCACAAAAGTCATTTCAGCATCTTAATCCTCTGCAAATTCTGATCGTGGTGCTTTTCCTATTCTGGACCTCAATACCTAATACATTTTAAAAAGGATAATGTGGAAGCAACAAAGTCCTTTCTGATTTGCTTCTTTAGCTAACCAAACAGCTTGAAATTCATAGATTTTCAGGATTCAGGAACAGTTTTTTAGCCTCCAGTGATTTAATGTGCCAGAGCCCTCAGTGCATTTGGTAGTCCTAAATGATTTTATTTTCTATGAATATATTCAATACCTTTGGAATCCATGGAATCTTTTGGGCCATTTTGTGTGATGTTGCATAGTTGTTCTATTGGAATGTGGAATAAACAGGCACTGCTGCTCAGCCTCTCCATTTCTCATCGTGCTGTAGTGACTCCTGTCTTGTCCCTTTTTAGGCTAAAGAGTCTGAGTTTATATAGCGATTCTTTGTCTAGAAGCCAGGATCTTTTGTGTCCAGGTGGCCACAAGAGCCAATGGCATCCTGGCCTGTATCAGGAGCAGTGTGGCCAGTAGGATAAGGGAGGTTATTCTGCCCCTGTGCTCAGCACTGCTCAGGCCACACCTTGAGTGCTGTGTCCAGTTCTGGGCTCCTCAATTCAAGAGAGATGTTGAGGTGCTGGAAGGTGTCCAGAGAAGGGCAACAAGGCTGGTGAGGGACCTGGAGCACAAACCCTATGAGGAGAGGCTGAGAGAGCTGGGGGTGTGCAGCCTGCAGAAGAGGCGGCTCAGGAGGGACATCATTGCTGTCTGCAACTTCCTGAAGGGAGGTTGTAGCCAGGTGGGGTTGGGCTCTTCTGCCATGCAACCAGCAACAGAAGAAGGGGACACAGTCTCAAGCTGTGCCGAGGGAAGTACAGACTGGATGTTAGGAGGAAGTTCTTCACAGAGAGAGTGATTGGCATTGGAATGGGCTGCCCAGGGAGGTGGTGGAGTCACCGTGTCTGGAGGTGTTGAAGCCAAGCCTGGCTGGGGCACTTAGTGCCATGGTCTGGTTGATTGTCTAGGGCTGGGTGCTAGGTTGGCCTGGATGATCTTGGAGGTCTCTTCCAACCTGGCTGGTTCTATGATTCTATGATTTTCATCATATATTTATTGCACTGCATCTTGTCAGATCAACTCTGATGCAGCACATTCATTAGGTTGTATGCCTTTGTGCTGTTGATGCCCCTGCGATAGCCTCCTGGGTCTGGCAGCACTGAAATAATCATAATCCTAATAAAAAACCAGCTAAAGAGCAATGTATATATTTGCATAGATTGCTGGGAAAGGTGTCAGGTAAAATATTGCTGTGGTTTTATGCCTTGAGTTGCAGCCTTCTGCCAGCTGATACATTCTCTAGGTCAGGTATGGCTGAATGAGTTTTTTACCTTGGTAAGTCAAAATAAAGATGTGTGAGTGGTTGTTTGGAGAATTCACAAGGTGAAAGGAATATGAGAGTTAATGGCTGTAGGAAATGAAATGAAGGTGGGCGAGTGCACAGGCTTCCAAAGCTTGGAACCGTTCACACTTGTTTAGGTTGCATCTGGGATGTGATGTGAACAGAGATTTATTTCTTGCTAAGATGAACACAAGAAAGCTCCCTTTCTTTTAAGGCTTCAGTAACTTCAGGCAGTAGCTGTGTTGCCTTTTTTGTGCATTTGATGCAAGTTGCATTAATGCTTATTGCTCACTAGATCTTGTTGCTAGTGAATATGGCACCCCTGTAGAATGCTTTGCTAGGACTTAAAGTACTCTAAGAGAGGATTTTCAGCAGTACAGCAAGCACTCAGGTGCCTAATGGGCTTTGAAAGTCAGCAGAAATAGCACTTATTTTTGCCCCATATAATCCCAGACCAAAAAAGCTTATGGTGCAGTGCCTGTTTCTGGGTTTGCACCACTGTGCTTTGGAAGCATCACACTGCCACTCTGCACATGAAACCAAATTCCTTCTAGCTTCGAATGAAAGCTTCGTTTTCTCCTTTGAGCACTGTTGCCCCATATTGTGCTTTGTCTGCCAGGACATGAGGCCTTGAGCAACCTGAAGGGAGATCCAAAGTAGATGTGAGGAAAGGATTCTTTCCAGTGAGGGTGGTGAGACACTGGCACAGGTAGCCCAGGGGAGTTGTGGATGCTCTGTCCTTGTGGTGTTCAAGGCCAGGCTGGATGAGGCCTTGAGCAACCTGTTCTAGTGGGAGGTGTCCCTGCCTATGGCAGGAGGTTGAAACTGGCTGATCCTTGAGGTCTCTTCCAACCTAAACCACTCTATGATTCTGTCACACAATGAATACATTTTTGTGCCATATACTTCCCCTCCCAGGCAGATCTTACTGCCATTTTTTGGTGGTGCATCTGATTAACATATTTGTCCTTCTGGGTCCCCAGTGATTTGCAGACTGCAAGTTTATTTAGCAATTAAACAAAGTCCACTTGCTAATTAGGATCTAAAGAAGTTTGCAGTCATTTCCTGAGCCCTTCTTTGTGAAGAACAAAGAAGCACACAGTGTGTGAAAGGACACTGTTTGCTCTGGCATCTTGGAGCACTTCCATACTATAAGAGCTTTATACCAAAAGTCTCCTGGAAGAATCCTGCTGCACAGGACACAGATTAAAATGCAGCAGGAGTTTTTTGCAAGTGTAGCTAGCTGACCTTTTCCATTAGCAGAGGACATACTGAGTCCTTACAGAAGGCACAGAGGCTTGTGGGTGTAGGTATGTCAGCAGGAGGGGTGGGAAAGTCACTGTGAGGGTAAAAGTGGTAACTCCCTCATCTTGCCTCGTTATGCAAGCAATAACCTTTGCCAGTGTGTACCTTTGCCTTAGCAAAAGACTGCAGTGTGGCCTCTGATGCACAAGGCACAGATGTGACTGGGTAATGTATTTAAACCTTCCTTCGATGCAGCTGAATGCTGGTGGAAATGTTGGAGGCTCAAAGCAGACTTCCTCGTGGTGGGAGGCTGCAGGAAGGTGTGTCTCAGTGAGGGCATGTATTGTACAGTGACACAACTGTGGAATGAATTGGGTGGAAGAGATGGGAATCCTTGGGATTTAATTCCAACCTCCCTGTCATGGGTAGAGACACTTTACACTGGACCAGGCTGATCAAAACCCCATCCAACCTGATCTTGAACACTTCCAGGGAGGAGGTATCCACAGCCTTTGTGGGTGACCTGTTCCAGCATCTCATCACCTTCAGAATAAAGAATTTTTGCTTTAAGGGAAATCTCTCCTCTTTCAGTTTGAAACTGTTACCCTTCATCCTATCACTATGCTCCCTCATAATGAGTCACTGTCTGTCTTTCCAACTTTTTCAACCTGTCCTCATAGGAAGAGTGCTCCAGACTCTTGACCGTCTTTGTGTCCCTCCCCTGGACCCACTAAAGCAGGTTCACGTCTTTCTTCTGCTGGTCGATTACACCTGCTGCAATCAAATTCAGGCACCTACTTCATGCTGTCCCTGCTGTGACACCCTTCCCTTTCAAGTCTCAATTTAATCCTAGGAGCTGGTGCTTATTACTATTTCACAAGCCAAAGGTTTCCTTTGAAGAGACATTTTTAAAGACTTGTGAAGACTAATGCAGTCTTCAAATCTTTCTCCTGCAATCAGCTCCTTGCCAGTGACCTCCTGCCTCTTCTTCTCAGGAAAGACTCTGTGCCCTCCATCAGCCTAGCACAGGCCCTACAGCATGTGGCAAGGCTCCCTGTCCTGTCTCCATTGTGTGCAAGGATTCATCTGGCTGTTGGAGTCCTGTAGCCATTAACACTGGACTCAAGATAGAGTAGGAATTACCTGAGAGACGTTTCAGGAGACAATGTATACCACTTAGCTTGAGGAGGAGTAATTCCTGGGATCAAGATTCATATGGCAATGAGGTAAATAGTTTTAGGTACTCATGGCATGCAACTCAGCTGTAGGGTGGCATTGCAGGTAATGACTGCTCCTTATTAAACAGCAAAGGCCAAGCAAGACCTCGAGCCCCATAGGTGTTTCCATAGGATTCACGCTGGAGCGTGAGTTGTGACTGTAGCTGTCAGGACAGACTGCACTCCTAAAAGCTCCTAAATTCACTAGAGAGTGATTTGCCATTGGAATGGGCTGCCCAGAGAGTGATTTGCCATTGGAATGGGCTGCCCAGGGAGGTGGTGGAGTCATCATCCCTGGAGGTGTTCAGGAAAAGACTGGATGAGGCACTTAGTGCCATGGTCTGGTTGACTGGATAGGGACGGATGATAGGTTGGACTTGGATGCTCTTGGAGGTCTCTTCCAACCTGATTGATTCTATTCTATTCTAAGCACAGCTATGGCTATTCATTCAGCTTTGCAGAACTGTCAGGAAAATGCCTCAGCCTCACCACAAAGTCTGATCTTCTAGCTTCAGCAGGATGGAAATACTAATGACATTTTATTCATCCATCAAAAATAATTACTTATCCCAGCTGAGTGGGCAAGGAGAATTGGGAAGACTCAATTAAATACCTGTATAAAGGAGACTTTATATGATGTTCTTGTAGTAAAGCTGTATAAATTAACCACTTCAGTGCTTTCCAGGAAACCTCCTACGGGTCAGAACTCAGATGCGCTGGCACCTTTTGTGCTATTGAGTGGCTTGCACTGAGAAGCAGGTAATGGAAAATGTCTACAGTAGCAAAGTAATTGCCACTGAGTGCACTGGTGGTAGCTACATGCTGCATCATGAGAAATGCAGTGGCACTGCAAAAAACAGCCAGTGTTTTCTCAAGTCTCTTTGTGAGATTGTAGTGCTTGCCTGGCCAGTTAGGAGCCGCACGGTGAGCTGAGACCCACTGAGAGAGCCCAACAGGGGCCCACAAAGATGATGGGGGTAAGGAGCATCTCTCTGAGGAGGAAAGGCTGAGACCTGAGGCTGTTTAGCCTGTAGAAGAGCAGACTGAGAGGGAATCTTCTCAGTGCTTGTAAATATCTAAAAGGTGGATGACAAGAGGATGGAGCCAGTCTCTTTTCAGTGGTTCCCAGTAACTGGACATGGGGCAGTAGGCACAAACAAGTGACACAGCAGAATTCTACCTAGTTTATTTAGGAAGACAATTCTTTGCTTTGAGAGTGATGGAGCACTGGAACAGGCCATCCAGTGAAGTTATGGAATCTGGTTCTCTGGACACATTCAATACCCACCTGGATGTGTTCCTGTGCAACCCACTCTAGGTGAACCTGTTTTAGCAGGGGGGCTGGACTAGATGATCCCTGGAGGTCTCTTCCAACCCCTATCTGCGATTCCTCATAGCTGCTGTGTCAGCTAGTGATGTTCCTGGGAAACTCGGCACCAGAGGGCATTGCCTGCAGGGACACCGCATCGAGACTTATTTGTGCCTGTCTTTTTGAGGGAGAAAGATTCCTTAAGCTGTTTCCTAGGATCTTCCACCTTAGCAGCTAAAAGATTTCATCCGAGTAGATGATTTCCACTGCTGCGAAGGCAAACGTTCTCCAAGTAGAGAGAAGTCATGGAAATCATAGAAACAACCAGATTGGAAGAGACCTCCAAGATCATCCAGTCCAACCTAGCACCCAGCCCTATCCAGTCAACCAGACCATGGCACTAAGTGCCTCATGCAGTCTTTTCTTGAACACCTCCAGGGACGGTGACTCCACCACCTCCCTGGGCAGCCCATTCCAATGCCAATCACTCTCTCTGCCAACAACTTCCTCCTAACATCCAGCCTATACTTCCCTCTGGCACAACTTGAGACTATGTCCCCTTGTTCTGTTGCTGGTTGCCTGGCAGAGGAGACCAACCCCACCTGGCTACAGCCTCCCTTCAGGTAGTTCTGCGTCTAATTTCTGACTGAGAGAAGATTAGTTCAGGATTTATGTAATGAAGTCCTGGATGTAGGATAAATTGAATAGCTCCATTTGTTCTGTCATAGATCACAAAGCACCTGCAGTCTGAGTGACTGTCCCTTAAGTGGCACAGGAACATGGGTCATTGTGGAAATAGTACAGTTTTGAGTCACACACTTAAATAGAAACATTGACATGGGGAATCAAAGAGGGCTGTCGACTCATCAAGCTTATCACCTCAGTGGTACTGAATATGCCCTAGGACCCATCCGGAGCAGTCTGTTAGACTGATCCACCATCAAATCATCAGCTCGGTGCAGATCTTGAAAGGCTCCAACTATAAATGTGGAAGGCTCTGGTCACCTAAATCCATACTAAAATACATGCCTGGCCAGGAGTTTGGGGGGGGGGGATATTTTTGAATAGTGTAGGAAAGTAGAATGACTTTTAACAAAGAAAGACCATGGCAGGAAGATTTCAGTGTGTGTGTATGTGTGTGTCCTGAGATGTTTTATAGCTAATACTGAGAGACTGTGCAAATAATGAAACATTTTCTTCTTAAAAAGTGAGAAGGCTTCCATTTATACTTAAACCTACAGACCATCCACCAGGTAATTATGCCTACAGCAGCATAATGACCATTCAGCAGCACAGAGGCTCTGAATTAGGTTACAGATTTGCTTAGTGAGTCAGTGGCATTAAACAGCCATACATACATAACCTCTGCTAGTCAATAAATCAAAGGTACACAAAATCATTACTCCCTTCCATGGTTTTTCTTCTCTGAGATTTCTGCTTCCTTTCCAATGACTGTGCACATTAAAGGCTTCCCCAGGGAGCCTGTGGGAAGGAGATCCAGCTAAGATGGACAAGGAGAGGGAACAAGTACTGGACCTCAAAGGAATGGTCTGTTCAGGACCCTTTCCTGCAAGAAGAGGCTGACAGCTCAGGTGTAAATAAATAGAATCATAGAATCACCCAGGTTGGGAGAGACCTCCAAGCTCATCCAATCCAACCTAGCACCCAGCCCTAGCCAATCAACCAGACCATGGCACTAAGTGCCCCAGCCAGGCTTTTCTTACAACACCTCCAGGAACAGTGACATATTGGGGTGCTCCTGGGGGCTGGGCAACTGCTAGTTACATTTGTTATGAGTGGTTTGGCTCTTGTGTCAGCTGCAATGTTTTCATGGACATTTGGTCAATGCACTTAGTTTTTCATTGTCTTCTGCCTCCTGGAATGTGTATCACACTGAGGTCATCTTACAGTTCATTGGTTTTCTATGCCTTAAAGTCTAGAAGTTGCCTTGTGTTGTCACAGGTTATATAATGTAAATCTTTGTTGTCTGAGCGTGTTTAGGTCATCCCTTGAGACCAGGCAGTGAAGGTGCCACCATGGAACACTAAGTTACTGACCAGATAGCTTCTAGGAGGTGAGCTGTGGCCTGGAGGATTGTCTTTGCCAGCAGTTTGTTCATTCTCCTTAAATCATGCATTTATTCCTAAGCCTTTCCTTGAGCAACTGCCAGTGGAGGTTGTGTGCCAGTGTGTGAAGTGTGAGCTGACCAGGTGTTATAATGTTCTCAGGAAAAAAAAAAGAAAACAAAAAAGGAGAATATTTCCAAACAGCTCTACTGAAACTCTGGAATAGACTCCTAGAATTAGAGTGACCTGTTCTAGTGGGAGGTGTCCCTGCCTGTGGCAAGGGGTTGGAACTGGAAGATCCTTGAGGTCCCTTCCAACCTAAACCATTCTGTGATTCTAACTTCTGCTGATTTCTATGGGCCTCTAAGATAGTAAGAGATGCAAAGAGCTCAGTTTTAGATGTTAGGTCCAAAGAACTGAAAAGTGCATCACTGACTCAAGCTCCATCCTGCATCAGCTGGATTTGAGTCTCTGGCAAATCTCTTGAGGCAGGAGCGGTGTCTGAACAAGGCCCTGGCTGAACGGGTTTGCAGCACAAACCCCAGATGAGTTTGTCACTCTTTTACATTTCCACATACACTGGTGAAAAAATTGCTGGGAAATTAAATGAAGAAGTGGCAGAAGTAGTTTAGTTTCTGTCAGCTACGAGGTGCAGGCAGCCTTATGTGAACATGCTGCACGACCAAGCTCTTGTCAGCGGCATCTGGGCAGGCACCCTGGCATAAAAAAGAAGGTGCTCAGATACCAGTAGACAATGGCTGAAGTTCTGTTCCTGGGTCTCAAAGGTCTCATCACAGTGGTGGGCCTCTCTTTTGGCTTTCCTCACCCTCTGCTTCTCAGGTAGGCTGAGTTGAGGCTGCTCATCCTGTAGCTGACCATGCACATATGAAAACAGCAGGAACCTGACAGACTCCTGGAGAGGCATCCCTGTGCTAGCAGCTGCAGTGCTGGAGTTCAGAGTTTCTCATGCCACACAATAGATACTAAATCTAAATTTGTGTGCATGTGAGCCCAGCAGATCTTGGCAGTGACTTTCCTGGGCCACAGCTCACAGTCTAGGTTCTGTTTATGGCTTTTTCAGAAGAAGAAGAAATGAACTGGGATCAGTCAGTTCCTTTTCTGCTTGCTGTCTGGTTAGGTGGTGCTGTTCACTTTCAAAGTTAGTCCAGGAGCCTTGCCTTGAGACATCCTTTATATGTATAAGGCTTTGCCCATGGTGAGGCCTTGGGCAACCTGCTCTAGTGGGAGGTGTCCCTGCCTATGGCAGGGGGTTGGAGCTGGATGATCCTTGAGGTCCCATCCAACCTAAACCATTCTATGATTCATTCTATGAATTATTTGGGATAGCTTCTCTAGAACTGCCATTTTAAGGGTAGTTTCTGTTTTAAACAAGCCTGTGTTACTTGTTAGTTTAACTCTGCCAAGCCCACTCCTATCTTTCCTCTAGGCTCCTTCTAGAAGCCAGTTACAGTTGTGGAGCCAGTTATAGATGAGGGGTCCAAAAGACATTGCAAATACTCAGTGTTAATACTAAGCTGTGTTCTAGTCTTAGGTACTGGAGAAAAAACAGGGAGCAGAAGGTTTACAGAATGTGTTTGTGTATCAGAAGCTTTCTCCTGAGAAGTGCTGGTTTATTCTTTATTGTTTCAATCCAGGGAATATACTGAGAGGCAAAAGATAAGAAGTTTCTTAACAGATCAGGCCCTTAGTAAGTATCAGCAACCCCCTTGTGACACACAAACTGGAACGAGGCGTGGGGTCATGCCTGGGTATGGCAGCAAGTGGCTTATATAAGGAAACCCCTGTGATTACAAACAGGTGTCACATCACTTTTTCTATTAAAGTGATCAAATGGGTTGAAATCTCCAGAGCTGCTGTTACTGAGGTTTGTGCTTGGGGCTACGTAGCCCAATTGCCTGCAATCTCAGGGGAGGGGAAGCTTTGCTTGGGAAATGAACTCTGGTCAGCTGAAGTGTCTTTAATAACTGCCTCAAAGTCTATTATGTGTGCACCACATCAAATAATTACAGGTCTCCTTCTTTCTTTTTAACCTGTTACCTAGAACTGTTTGGTTTGGAAAATCAAAGCCAGTTATTTGCACCTTGAACTGTTTCTTCCTCAGATTCAGGGTTTTAGCATTGGACATGGTAAAACCCCATGAGGGAATAATAGTCTCAAAATCATAGTGATACATGAATTGGCCAAACAAGGTAGAGAGCACCAATGCCAGGCTGTTGTATCTTGCAGTTTCTTATTCCACAGATGTGGGGAACAAAGCAATTTTGGGTGTTCACAGAGAATCGTAGAATCACCCAGGTTGGAAGAGACCTCCAAGCTCATCCAGTCCAACCTAGCACCCAGCCCTAGCCAGTCAACTAGACCATGGCACTAAGTGCCTCATCCAGAGGTTACAAACTGTTTCTTTGAGCCACTTTCATGTTCAGCTTTTGTTTTGCATGGGGCAAGGGTGTTTACTGAATAGAAAGTAATCTGTATTTTGGTAATGAATTGTAAGTCAGTGCTTTTGTCCTGTGGAACCAGCAGGTGTTGGTCATTTTTAGGAGATTTCTTTTACTTCTTCATGCTGTCCCTCTAGACCTCTCATTGAACAGGCTTCCATCTCCCTTCTTATTGAAGGTCCAGGTTACATGGTTTATTATTCTTTTTATGGCTCAAAACTAATGGAACCCAGGAGGAATTTTAAAGGTAGGAGATGCCCTGCAAGGTGCCAGTGCCCTTGGGTGACCACACTGAGTTTTTTGAAAGCCCAGCTAAAAAGCAAATACTACCTTTGAAAGCAATTGTAGGCAACAGCTTACATTAAGCAGTGGGTGGTAAATTAGACACTGATTCACAGCGCTCCTTGGTGCTATTGCTCTGGCACCAGAGGATGGGAAATAGCAGACAAGCACAGGATTTCCCCTTGCAATCAAACACTTTCTGACTCTCTCTCTGATGGGTACATGCAGGTGCAGTGAAGCACAGGGATAGTTGGAGGGAGCTTTGAATTTCACTTTCTCTTTCAGGCTGGGTTTTTGGTTGGAGCATCTAGACCTGGTAGATTGAAAACCATTAGCCACTTGAATTGGTCAGAATGATTTCTTTTCCTTTGAGCAACACTCATCTTTTCATGTCAGGTAACATCCCAACTTTGCATGAATGCCCAGTCTTAATTCCCTTGTAATTAAGCTATTCCACTTCAGCTATAAAGACAAAGTCTGGTATTTGGTAGCACTGCAGCCATTGGAGTACAGTCCTGCAGGTGTGCTGCAGTAAGCCACGGAAATGCAGCTGCCATGAAAGCATCTGGGAAAGCAGGACCCGAATGACTCCTGCTGCATAGCAATCAGGCTCAATTGCTGTCAATGTGATTGAAAGGACAAATAGGTTGACAATACTAGAGGATGGTATTGACAGGCAGCTTCTCACAAAAGCTGGATCAGCTGAATAGAAAAAAGGTAGGACAGGACTTCAGTGTGCAGCCTAACAATTAGATTGCCTATTTCTGGTTTATTTCTCTGCTAAATGCTATTACATTTGACATTTATGTGTGCTCATTGCTGTGATTTTAAATTACATTACTGGAATAAAGAATTGTATGTAAAAGCTACAAATGACAGCTCTTTCAGTGCCCTCCTTGTGGCTTTGGCTCAGCCTGGGTTTTGACTTACAAAGGGCTTGGCAACTGGACAAGTGGGGACACCAGGAAAAAGAATACACACATTTTGGAGCAGGTTTTTAAGTGAGTTGACTCTTCTTTTTATGTGGTCTAGTGGGGCAGGTTTACAGGTGCAGCATTTCTGTGGCTGTAGGTGCTTGTGCAGCCAAGCAGACAGCTGGCAGTGTGCTGTGGGGGAAACTGTGTGACATGAGCCTGCAGTGTGAGTGCAGCCCAGACAGCCACCCCGTGCTGGGCTGCAGCAAGAGCAGTGTGGGCAGCAGGGCAAGGGAGGGGATTCTCCCCCTTGGCTCTGCTCTTCTCAGACCCCACCTATAGTACTCTGTGCAGTTCTGGAGCCCCTAACACAAGAAGGACATAGAACTGTTGGAGCCAGTGCAGAGGAAGGCCACAAAGATGTTCAGAGGGCTGCAGCAGCTCTGCTATGAGGACAGGCTACAAGAGGTGAGGCTCTGCAGCCTGGAGAAGGCTTGGAGGGGACCTTGGAGTGGCTTTCCAGTATCTGAAGGGGGCTACAGGAAGGCTGGGGAGGGACTATTGACAAGGTCTTGTAATGACAGGACGAGAAGGAATGGGTTTAAAGTGGCAGAGGGGAGATTCAAACTGGATGTTAGAAAGAAGTTGTTTGCAGTGAGGGTGGTGAGACACTGGCACAGGTTGCCCTGGGAGGTTGTGGCTGCTCTCTGCCTGAAAGTGCTCAAGGTCAGGTTGGATGAGGCCTTGAGTGACCTGTTCTAGTGGGAGGTGTCCCTGCCTATGGCAGGGGGTTGGAACTGGCTGAGCTTTGAGATCCCTTCCAACTTAAACCATTCTATGATGATTTTGAGGTACATTCTAGTGTAGGCAACAAGTTACCTAAGGTTCAGCTCTCAGAGGCTTGACTGTTTCAAAGGGCTACTTAGAAAGCCAGACAGGAAGGAATAGCACAAGAAGTTGGAAAGAAAAGAAACAGAACTGGGGCACAGAATAACTTAGAGTGAGTCACTTAAAAGACAATAAGGAAAGGTACTCTAAATACATTAGAAGGTGATTAAGGCAAAAGAAAGTAAATGGCAATGACTTAATGTGGAAAGAAGCCAAAACAAGTGGGTGAGATAAATCTGAAGTTTTTAATTTTCCTTAATTTTATTTTTCTGAAAGTAATTCAGAAGTGTCCCTAGAGGTGTTTAAAAGGAGGCTAGATGAGGCACTTAATTTCATGGTTTAGTTAATTAGAAGAGTTAGGTGATAGCTTGGACTCAATGATCTCAAAGGTGTTTTCCAACCTGGTTAATTCTATGATTCTATGATAATTTGTGGCCTTAGAATTAATGCAACTTTAACAAGCAGAAGAGTGAGCACTTGGAAACAGAGAAGGAGAAAAGGCTACAAAAGATGTAAATTAAACACATTTAATTCCAAACTGCCTAAAATTACCTCTGAGTGCTGGGAGAATGAACCACAAGAAGGAGAGAAGGAGCCTGGGAAAATCATAGAATCAGCCAGGTTGGAAGAGACCTCCAAGCTCATCCAGTCCAACCTAGCACTCAGCCCTAGCCAGTCAACTAGACCATGGCATGAATGGTCAACCAGAGCCTGTAGCCCAAAGAAGAATGGATTTATCCCTTAGTGATCCTACAGAGCATAATAAAGAGATAAAAATAGACCATGTGGTTTAGTCGAGTATAATTTGTGGATAGGAACTGCCAAGTAGATAAAAAGTAAGTAGTAGATGTGATCTAGAAAGCAGTAAGGCTTTCGATGCCGTTCCCAATGTCATTTCCCAAGTGGTGTAGAGGAAACTGCATTAGGGTGTGATTGTCTTGAAAAGTAGTAGAGTAAGCTAGTGATGGTTTGCTGCTGAGCTGGGGCAGCATTTCACTGGAATTCACACAGGCATCTTGCACTGGGCCTTGCAGCTGTCAATATTTTCAGTGATTTGGATGATGGAGGATAATCTGCCCTGCTAAACATTCCTTGATGGTGCCAGGCTGGGATAGGTTACAGACACTTCAAAGAGGATTAGAATACAGAGTGCTGTGGATGTGCTTGCCAAATTGCTTCAAATCATTAAAATGAAGTTAAATAAACACAAAGACAACAGTGAAGGAAGTGAAATCAAATGAATGTTTCACTGGTCAGTAGCAGTTCACGTAGGGATCAGCTGTTAGAGTGGATCATAAACTAGGCAGGCATTGCTGATGCAGTGTGTCCAGTTCTGGGCTTCTCAATTCAAGAGAGATGTTGAGGTGCTGGAAGGTGTCCAGAGAAGGGCAGCAAGTCTGGTGAGGGGCCTGGAGCACAGCCCTGTGAGGAGAGGCTGAGGGAGCTGGGGGTGTGCAGCCTGCAGAAGAGGCGGCTCAGGGGGGACATCGTTGCTGTCTACAACTACCTGAAGGGAGGCTGTAGCCAGGTGGGGTTGGGCTCTGCTCCCAGGCACCCAGCAACAGAAGAAGGGGACACAGTCTCAAGCTGTGCCAGGGAAGGTCTAGGCTGGATATTAGGAGGAAGTTGTTGGCAGAGAGAGTGATTGGCATTGGAATGGGCTGCCCAGGGAGGTGGTGGAGTCACTGTCCCTGGAGATGTTGACAAAAAGCCTGGCTGGGGCACTTAGTGCCATGGTCTGCTTGATTGGCTGGGGCTGGGTGCTAGGTTGGACTGGATGATGTTGGAGGTCTCTTCCAACCTGGTTGATTCTATGATTCTATGATAATTAGCTCTGTTGAGGACCTTTTTCCTGTGAGCAGTAGGGTGGATGTGCATGAGGGATGTATGCCAAAAATGAGGAATGAGATCCTGGTCCCACTGACATCCTGGTCCTACTGACACCATGTCCTATTTCTGGTGTCTTCTATGAAGGGAAAATTGTACCGAAGTAGCAGAGAAGAGAAGAGAAATGAAATGCAACCAGTCTGAAAGTTAGAAATAACAGAGTCACACCAGCTCTGCCTGGAGGCCAAAAAATAGACGCATGATCTGAGCACCCATCTTTGTCAAGCCTGGGGATGGAGGAATGTTCTGTGCTGAGACAATGCAGGTCTTTTTTTCCTGCCACAGTCCAGAGAAGTTGACTGTCCTTCAGATTTAGACATTTGAAGGGTGTTGGAGAATGATCAGCGCTTGCAGTCGTTGCCTGCTGAAATGTGTAGCAGTCACAGGCAATATTTCAGCGAAGCTAAAGATCTAACCTCTTGCTCCCACTCAAGGACAGAAGTTTGTCCCATTTTTTCCCTCCCCATATATAAAATAAAGATCTTGGGCTAAATCTAAAGAAATTCACTCTACATTGAATATCCAAGTAAGGTATTTTAAGATATTAACTTAATAGATGATACATTATTAATAATTATTAAGAACAACTAAAATTTGCATCTAACAAGTGTCTTACAGAGAGTTTTGTGAGAAGGGTGCATCACTAGTCCTGGTGAGTTTATCATGCACTGAAACCAAGACATTTTTTTAGGGGGGGAGGAAAAAGAAATAAAAAAGCTATTGTGATCTAAAATTGATTTGGATCAGAAATATTTGATTTCATCAGTAAATTACAAAAGTAAAATTAAATCAGTTCTGTCCTTCCTTTGGTCCTAGCTGCAGGCTACAATACTGAGTATCATAGAATCATCAGGTAGGAAAAGACCTCCAAGCTCACCTAGTCCAATCTAGCACCCAGCCCTATCCAATCAACCAGACCATGGCACTAAGTGCCCCATCCAGGCTTTGCTTCAACACCTCCAGGGACGGTGACTCCACCACCTCCCTGGGCAGCCCATTCCAATGCCAATCACTCTCTCTGCCAACAACTTCCTCCTAACATCCAGCCTAGACCTCCCCTGGCACAACTTGAGACTGTGTCCCCTTGTCCTGTTGCTGGTTGTCTGGCAAAAGAGCCCAACCCCACCTGGCTACAGCCTCCCTTCAGGTAACTGCAGACAGCAATGAGCTCTGCCCTGAGCCTCCTCTTCTGCAGGCTGCACACCCGCAGCTCCCTCAGCCTCTCCTCACAGGACTGTGCTCCAGGCCCCTCACCAGCTTTGTTGCCCTTCTCTGGACACCTTCCAGTACCTCAACATCCCTCTTAACTTGAGGAGCCCAGAACTGGACATAGTAGTCAAGGTGTGGCCTGAGCAGTGCTGAGTACAGGGGCAGAATATCCTCCCTTGTCCTGCTGGCCACACTATGAGCTGAAGAGGTGTCATCACTTAAGAGGTAACAGAGAAACAGCAAACATGGTGCACAACTAGCACTCCTAACAGCAGCAGACTCCAGAGCACCCTGCCACTAACTAGCCAGTACTACAAGCTAGGGCAACTAAGTTCAGCTCAGCCTGCGACAGAAACATCCCACAGCAAAAGACCAAATTCAGCCAGGGAGATGAGCTCTGTCACTGGCAAATGCTTTGAGAATGATGAATCATTGAGAGGGACCTCAAAATACAACAATACTGGCTACAGACTCCCTTCCGGGAGCTGCAGACAGCAATGAGGTCTGCCCTGAGCCTCCTCTCCTCCAGGCTGCACACCCCCAGCTCCCTCGGTAAGCTTTGTGCAAGTGAGGGAGTTTTAGGCATTGGAAAGAAAGGAAACTAAGTCAATTTGTAGAGTGTCACTTTTTAAACAGTGCTGTTTATGAGAAAACGAATACCTAATGCAGCACAGGTCTTTGTGTGGTGCAAGTTGTGCCTGAGGTTGAAATGCTTTCCACTTCAGAAATTGTATGCTGTTCTGGAAAGTTAAATATGGGCTAGGAAATGTGGAAATAAATTAGGTCTTTTCATTTGCTGACTAGTAAACTTTAACAAATAAAATTTAATACCCTTGAAGGACAAATGATTCAGAGCACTGAAAGCAGAAAGCCTCTATGGATTTGGGTCATGCACTCAATCATTGCTTCTAAACTTAAGCACAGCTAAGAGGAACACCCTTAGTTCTTTATACATTAAAGCCTGGATCTGAACTCCATACTGTTGTCAAAATTTGATACTGAGATATAAATCACTAAACAGAAATCTCCATGAAGGCTCATTATGGAAGGGACTTCTGTCAGCAGCACTGATTGATCTGCTGGTGTTCTGCATGCTCATCGCTGATCAGATGAAGGAGAATGTATTCTGTGCACGTCCAGTGAAACCCATGCTTAGGAAATCAGAACCGCTGAAACTCAGACAATTCTGCCTTACCCAAATGTAGATTGGGCCTGCTACATCATGACATTGTAACGTGTGCTTGTAACCATAAGCCCAATTAAGTCAATTACTTATTTCTGGAAATNGGCTACAGCCTCTCTTCAGGTAGTTGCAGAGAGCAATGAGGTCTGCCCTGAGCCTCCTCTTCTGCAGGCTGCATACCCCCAGCTCCCTCAGCCTCTCCTCATAGGGTTTGTGTTCCAGGCCTTTCACCAGCTTTGTTGCCCTTCTCTGGCCATGTTTTGCCACCTCAACATCTCTCTTGAATTGAGGAGCCCTGAACTGGACACAAGATTTAAGCTTATGCTTAATTATATTAGGTCTTGTCCTTTAATTTTCCTGAATCACAGAATCAACCAGGTTGGAAGAGACCTCCAAGCTCATCCAGTCCAACCTAGCACCCAGCCCTAGCCAATCAACCAGACCATGGCACTAAGTGCCCCAGTCAGGAAAGCTCCTCTTTTGCTTCTTGTAGGACAGGAAGGGATGAAGCTCAACTGCCAACTTTTTAAGAACCAGCAACCAAAGAGGCAGCAGGAATCCAGAGAGCTCTGCCTGGCTGCAGCCTTGGATCACTTCCCATGGACTCTGAATCCATAGTGTGCATCTGGGTGGCAAGAGTCTTCCCTGGGGAGAGGTCCCAAAGAATTTGAAGTTTTGCTGCTATTCAGCAAGGAAAGAATTTATGCCCCAGGCTTAATATTTATGGTTTGGTATCTAAAAAGGGTACTTGATAATGTTTAGTGCACAGAGTTAAGCTTTTGGCTTCCCATTTCTTAAAAAAATAATTACAACAAAGCTTCTCATTTATATGCTTGAGGTTTACTATTATTATCATCATCATTATTATTATCATTGTGTTAATAGTAGTAGTAGTTGTGGAATTGGAGCTGTGGGTGAGTGGTTGGCCTTGATGATCTCAGAGGTCTCTTCCAAGCTCAACAGTTCCATATTTGCCATTGGTATGGGCTGCCCAGGAGCTGGTGGAGTCGCCTGGGGGTGTTCAAGAGGAGACTGGATGAGGCACTTTGTGCCATGACTGGTTGATTGGATAGGGCTGGGTGATAGGTTAGACTGGATGATCTTGGAGGTCTCTTCCAACCTGGTTGATTCTGTGATTCTGTGATTTCACAAATTTGAAGCACTTTGGTCACAGTGATGGGTTTATTTCTGCTGAGGTTTGACTGTCACAGTTCATATCTTTCAGTAGAGACAAAATGGAGAAAGCTTAGGAGAAGGTATAGGAGGAAAAGCCTATTCTGAGTTCAGACTTGGAAGTCCTTTCCTCTGACACAGAATTCTTACTGTGGTTTGGACAGGAGGGGTAGTTTGTGCCTTCTCTAAAATAAGGAGGGATTTTGTTTGCAATCATTTTTTGTTGCTTCAGGTTTGTCACTCTTGTTATAGAGGACATTCTTAGATCATTTTTATGTAACACTTAACAGCCAACCTACTGAAGTGATTGCAGCACTACTAGAAAAACACAGCTCTGAATTTTGATCTTTGCCTTCAGAGTATGAGCTCAATAAAAAGCCAAAAGCAATTAAACCCACAGAATTTGGCAGATCCTTAATTTGGAGACCCATACTTCATGCCTCACAGCTTAATGATGAGGACATATTTTGTCAGAAAGATCTTAGTGTAGTCTTGCTCCAGCAAGAATAAATAATTCCCTCTAGGAGAAGAAAACAGCTGGGAAAACCACAGCGAACTACAGCAGATTTAACTTCAGAGAAGCAGGAATTCAGAAGAGCTCCTAGAACTTGTGCAGCAGACACTTCTGTGGGTGATCAAAATAGGTGTGATAGGCTCATCTTCATGCACTGCACACCTAGCAGTTCGGTTAGCCTCCCTCCAGCTGATGAAATAATTACCCTGAGAGACAGATGATGTGCTATTTTAAGCCTGCTATTGCTGATGGCTTATTATTTTGTCTACTTCAAGTTTAAAAGGTGCAAAGAATGTGAAACCAGATTTGCACAAACCTCTGGTCCCACTGGCAGAGAGTCTGACTTAGCAGATTTGCTCTGGCAGCATGGAAGTAGTATCCCAAGACACACCTGTTCTTCCTCTTTGGAGTGAAAAGTGAACATCTGATTTCATCCTGTGCAGGCAGCTCGTTTGAGGTCTGGAGTGCTTTTTTTCTGTGTGTTGCCAGAGAAAGCTGGGCTGTCCTTGGACAGCTGCACAGAGAAAGATCTGACCCCCCTTGGAACACATCTTGGAAAAGAGGAGGCTCAGGGGTGGCCTCATTGCTGTCTACAACTACCTGAAGGGAGGTTGTAGCCAGGTGGGGTTGAGCTCCTCTGCCAGGCAACCAGCAACAGAAGAAGAGGACACAGTCTCAAGCTGTGCCGGGGAGGTCTCAGTTGGATGTTAGGAGGAAGTTGTTGGCAGAGAGAGTGATTGGCATTGGAATGGGCTGCCCAGGGAGGTGGTGGAGTCACCGTGCCTGGAGGTGTTGAAGCCAAGCCTGGATGAGGCACTTAGTGCCATGGTCTGGTTGATTGTCTAGGGCTGGGTGCTAGGTTGGACTGGATGAGCTTGGAGGGCTCTTCCAAATTGGTTGATTCTATGATTCTATGATATGTACCTGGTCTTCTGACAGAGGTGTGGATGTTTGTATCTGCTTCTCTTAGGCAGCTCCATTACCTTGCAGCACAATTTAGGAAGCTCTGCAGTGCAGCCTTTGAACTGCACAGGCAAACTTCAGCTGTCTTACTTTAACTTGTCTACCGAACTGAATTTACACCATTTGGGTTAGCTGGTCCTTTCTGTTAGACTGTTTGTTCTTTCAATTTTTTAATCCCTTTTAAAGAAGAGGTTGAAGTGAGGTAGGGATGGCTCTCTTCTCTCAAGTTGCCAGTGATAGGGCAAGAGGAAACAGCCTCAAGTCGCACCAGAGGGTGTTTTGGTTGTATCTTAGGAAGTTTTTCTTCACAGGAAGTGTTGTGAAGCACTGGAGCAGGCACCCCAGGATGGTGGTGGAGTCATCTTCCCCGGGGGTATTTAAAAGCTGTGTGGATGTGGTGCTGAGGGACATTATTTAGTGGTTGCTTAGTGTTGTTGAATTTGACAAATTGTTCCAACCAGAACAATTTGATGCTTGTAAGTTTCATGACTGCACTGTATTTCTTTCAGTGTAATTATACTGCCTGTGCCAAGAACTGTGGTGAAGCCAATCCAATCTTGTGCTTTCTCTTAAGTTGTTAATAATCTATGTTATACTGTTGGTCAGTATCTTTTCTGGTTCATGATTTCCAAAGCCCTGAAGATACTTGATCATATTCAACACAGCCTGAAAAGAGACCATTTGCAAGAGAAGGTTGAACTCTTCCTTATTCAGAGAGTTCCAATTCTAATGCAGTGCCTATCCTTTTTAATGCCTTTGGATGCAGCTAGTGATTGGCAGCATCTGTCTGTATGAGAGGAGAATGAGAGAAACTCAACAGCATTTCTGGCAGTTGCATGCTGAAGAAGAGCAATGAGTCTTAAATTCAGCTTGAGACAGTTGGGACAGTGGGAGCTGTTTTCCTTCCTCCCTTCCTCCCTTCCTCCCTTCCTCCCTTCCTCCCTTCCTCCCTT
>WAAF01018196.1:142495-175923 GCA_013400475.1 Tricholaema leucomelas | reverse complement strand
TCCCTCCCTCCCTTCCTCCCTTCTTCCCTCCCTTCCTTCCTTCCCTCTTCCTTTGGTGATGATTATGTCAGGGCCATGTGGAACAAACATCAGTGTACAACCTCTGTGTTTTCAAGCCAGCCTAGGTTTAGTAGGCTGTAAGGATTGTAACCCCTGAAGGTCTCATATGCTCTTTTATTTTAAGCTGTTAAAAAAAAATCCAACCTGTTCTTGACATTTATGAATATCTCATGTTCTGTTTTGTGTGCAGCAAGTTCATAGCTTCATCCTGCCTCCATTTGTGTGTGTGTGTGTGTATGTGTATGCAGGTAAGAGGTGTTTGAAATTACCCTTTATTTTATAGAAATTAGTTGAACCCCATGAAATATTTCATCTAAACAACACTGTAAATATGAAGCCCTTGCTGATGTGTGGCTAAGTGTTGTGAGAACTGATCTATTAAAAGCAGAAGCACTCATTTCTTTACTGGAGAATCCTACAGCTTTATCCCTTATGCCACGGGGCACAAGTGGGAATTGCACTGAGAAAGTGAAGGGGATGTTCAAGAGACAAAACCTTTAGTCCCAGTTCTGTGTAAGTGCTCTTGGTGAGTTCATCAAAGAAGCTGCAAAGTAGATAAAAGCATCTCAGACTGTACAACCCTTTGGTTTTTCTTCTGTGGTTCACGGATGTCAGATCTTGTTTCTTTGATGATTTTCTTCTTGCTCTCTCCACCTCTGGTACTAACAGCTGAGAAAGATGAAATCTGCAGTTTGTTCATAGTCAATCAAGATACTTAGGCATTGGTAGTTTAATTAGAATTAAAGGAGACAATAACACCATTGTGCTTTGGGTTGTATTATTATGGAGCATTAAGGTCCCAGTAAATGGCACTTCCTTTGGTGAAATGCTGATTTTTCCAGAACAGGAAAATCTTGGCTGCCAGGACCATTAATTCATACCACATTGGCATGCTAACTTAAAGCAGTGACAGCCATTCCTTACCTGACTGTATTCCCAAAATGCAGCCTCTGCATTCCCTTCAACTAAAAACCAATGTTATTGTAAAAGATTGTTTTTAGACCTCACTCATCTTGGTTCTGTTCTAATGCAGTGGAGACAGATGGTCCCTGTCCTGGAAAGCTTGGCTCTGAGACCTTACATTTCTCCTTTTCCTTTGCTTTCTCTTCTTTGGACGTTGTGATGGTTTGGGAGTTCTAGGCTGGGAGATCTAGGCTGGATGTTAGGAAGAAGCTCTTCACAGAGAGGGTGATTTGCTACTGGAATGGGCTGCCCAGGGAGGTGGTGGAGTTGCTGTCCCTGGAGGTGTTCAAGCAAAGCCTGGATGAGGCACTTAGTGCTGTGGTCTAGTTGACTGGCTAGGGCTGGGTGCTAGGTTGGACTGGGTGAGCTTGGAGGTCTCTTCCAGCCCGGTTGATGCTATGATTCTATGGTTTTGCTTTTCAGCTCAGTCTCTTCTAAGTAACTGCACTCTCTGAAGCTATCTTGCACTGATCTTTGCAGACAGTGTCTGCTTCTAGTAGTACTAACACTTGATTTTTGTAGTTACTACCAAGGGTTAGTGTGCAGAAAGGTTCTTCCTTATACTTACTCCAAGGTCGCTGCTTAATTTTGTGCATTGTATTGGGGCACCATAAAGAAGTTGAACCTGCAGGGAAGAGACAGGGCAGGTGTCCCTGAACTGGCCAACGAGGGATTCCATTCCATGTACATCATATTCAGTACAAAGCTGAGGGATGGCAAGAGTTAAACCATCCTTTTCCAATATCCATGTTTAGTTATTTTTCTCATTGATTAAAGCTGGGTTAGTTTCCTTCTCCAGTTCAGAAGTCTCTCTCCCTTATTCGCTTTCTCTCCCGCTTTGGGAAGGGAGATGGAATAATAGCATCTGCCATTCCTCTTGAGGCTACCCCAGCCTGAAGCCCTGAGAGCCTCTTTTCAACAGACACCATGGAGTCCTAGCTTCCTGCTCACTCTTAATAGACTGTAGAGAACCAAAGTGCAGAAAGAACATTCCACACTCCTGTGTGTCTGAATTAAATGCAGGCTGTCATTTCTCTGGGACAGGTGCTGCATCATTTGATTTATGTTGGTATTGCATCCAACACAGTAGGATGAGTTAAAGCCAGGATGGTGCTTGTCAGTCTTTTCCTTTATTAACTTGTTGCTCTTCTGAACTTTGGTATCTCCTCTATCTTTCCCTAGCTTCTGTGTATTGGAATGGGCTGCCTAGGGGGGTGGTGAAGTCGCTGTCCATGGAGGTGTTCAAGAAAAGCCTGGATGAGGCACTTAGTGCCATGGTCTGGTTGAGTGGATAGGGCTGGGTGCTAGGTTGGACTGGATGAGCTTGGAGGTCTCTCTCAACCTGGTTGATTCTGTTCTGTTTCTCCAACACTGCCCAGTTTTCTGAGTGCTTAGCTTTTCTCTCTGCCTGCTAACTTTTTCTGCGCTTCTTGTATCTGCTGCCTCCTTTGATTCATCCATCCCCAGAAGACAAGTTCCTTCTGTGCTTGACCTTTCCTTCTTTCCTTCTAGCCTAAGTCACAGATCTGCCTGTGCTGTGGTGGCCTCCCCAGGGAGCAGCACAAGTCGTGGCCGTGGCAGTGGCAGTAGTACAGCACTTGTACACACCGCTAATTAAAGAGTTAGTAAAATAAGGCAATGCTAAGTGTAAAAGATGTCAGATTAAAGGTTATGTAATGAGTGCAATTAAAATGACAGCAGAGAGCTGGGGAAGCAAAGGTTCAGTTTCTTATCCCAGCTGGCAGTTATTTTACTTCCCTAACTATCATTAAAAAAAGCTAAACCCTAGAAATATCCCTAACTGCCAGAGCAAATAGCCTCCTAAAAGCACAATAAAATCCTTAGCATGTACATCTCCTTACATCTCCTAAGCAATCTACTTGACAGTTCTTAATCCTGTTGACTTAAGGCATGCTCTGAATATTCTTTTTACATTTCTGTGAGTATGTCTGAAAAGTGGGACAGGAGATTTTCTGTTATAAATGGTATAGAAGCATCAAATCCATTTGCTGCTTGCAGATGTAGATCATCCTGGAAGTAAACACAGGTGTGGGGCTTGAAGGTAACAGGAAACATCTTAGATCCAATTACATATAAGAAAGGGAATGTCAAAGTCAGCTGGTATTGGAAGTCCCAAAACAGTGTACCACAAAATCACAGAATCAACCAGGTTGGAAGAGACCTCCCAGCTCATCCAGTCCAACCCAGCACCCAGCCCTAGCCAGTCAACCAGACCATGGCACTAAGTGCCCCAGCCAGGCTTGGCTTCCACACCTCCAGGGACAGTGACTCCACCACCTCCCTGGGCAGCCCATTCCAATGCCAATCACTCTCTCTGCCGACAACTTCCTCCTCACATCCAGCTGAGACCTTCCCTGGCACAACTTGAGACTGTGTCCCCTTGTTCTGTTGCTGCTTGCCTGGCAGAAGAGACCAACCCCACCTGGCTACAGCCTCCCTTCAGGTAGTTGTAGAGAGCAATGAGGTCTGTCCCTGAGCCTCCTCTTCTGCAGGCTGCACACCCCCAGCTCCCTCAGCCTCTCCTCACAGGGTTTGTGTTCCAGGACTCTCACCAGCTTCATTGCCCTTCTCTGGACACCTTCCAGCACCTCAACATCTCTCTTGAATTGAGGGGCCCAGAACTGGACACAGCACTCAAGGTGTGGCCTGAGCAGTGCTGAGCACAGGGGCAGAAGAACCTCCCTTGTCCTGCTGGCCACACTGCTCCTGAGCCAGGCCAGGATGCCATTGGCTCTGCTGCCCACCTGGGTACACTGCTGCCTCATCTTCAGCTATTATCTACCAGCACCCCCAGGTCCCTTTCTTCTTGGCTGTCTAGTCAGATTGTTAGCTGCCAGATCCACCACTACAAGGGAAACAGGTAATGAAATGATTGTCCCAGGTCAGGCTTCATTAAACGTTCGTGGTTGAAAATCTGTTGTGGAGCCCAGAAGAGATAATGCTTTTCCCACACACTCTCTGTTGTTTCCCAGTCACCTACAGATTGAGGAGGAATTCAGTGCTTTTGCTTAGCTCACACATTTCATGTTTTCTTCACCAGCCCTTGTGGCTAGAAACATCACCTCCCAGTGGGAGAGGCAATGCTATTTCGTGATCATCAAGTGAATGTGACAGCAACCTGAAAATGTTGCTAATCAGGGCTCAGCCTAGGAGTATGAGGCAGGGGAGCATTATTCCTGCTCTGTTTGCTAGAGTATGAAAGAGTGATTTGGACTCCAGTGAGAATAACAAGTGCAAGAGAGAATGAGCCTTCCCTGTTTCAAATGGTGCTTCCTTTTGTCACAGTGGGCAGCTAAACCTTCTCAGGGCATATTTTTCAAGCTCTTAAGATGTATGCAGATAATTGAGAGTGACTGACTCCACGGAATGACTCAACGCTTTGGATCTCACCCTCTGTTAGTCACAGGTCTGCTGCTCCTAGGAAGCCTTGTTTCTTCATCCTTTCCCTCCTCCCCCACCTTTAACAAGCAGTTGGGCACTGCCATCTCACTGCTCAGTGCCCCACATCATCGCAGCTGCCCGTCAGACTTTACATTTGAGGCTAGGAGGGATTTTGGAGGAAGGAGAAATTTCTGATCATCCCTAAATTCCCTTGGAAGGTGGCAGCTGGGCTGCTGCTGCTGCATCCTAAACTGTCCATTGCCGCTCCTGACAACTCAGTTCAGGCTGAAGGGCAAGTGTATGGGGAACTCAGAGGTGGTACAAGATGCTTTTCAAGCTGTGTGTAATTAAAAGGTGTAAAACCAGGAGAGGATGAACCTTTCTGTCTTTCTCAGATCCTTTCTGAGAGCTCAGATTTTAGTTTAGGTTCAACCTCATTGAACCACAGTCCTTTCTCTCATTTCTGCTGACACTTTGAGGCAGTCCATTAAGAACTCATCTAGTGACGTGTAAGGTGTTGATCTGTTGGAGGTTAGAGAAGCCCTGCAGAGGGACCTGGCCAGCCTGGATGGGTGGGCAGAGGGCAATGGGATGAGACTGAACAAGGCCAAGTGCAGGGTTCTGCACTTTGGCCACAACAATATTAGGCAGCACTACAGGCTGGGGACAGAGTGGCTGGAGAGCAGCCAGGAAGGGACCTGGGGGTGCTGGTAGATAATAGCTGAAGATGAGGCAGCAGTGTGCCCAGGTGGGCAGCAGAGCCAATGGCATCCTGGGCTGGCTCAGGAGCAGTGTGGCCAGCAGGACAAGGGAGGTTCTTCTGCCCCTGTGCTCAGCACTGCTCAGGCCACACCTTGAGTGCTGTGTCCAGTTCTGGGCTCCTCAATTCAAGAGAGATGTTGAGGTGCTGGAAGGTGCCCAGAGAAGGGCAGCAAGGCTGGGGATGGGCCTGGAGCACAGCCCTGTGAGGAGAGGCTGAGGGAGCTGGGGGTGTGCAGCCTGCAGAGGAGGAGGCTCGGGGCAGACCCCATTGCTGCTGTCTGCAGCTCCCTGAAGGGAGGTTGTAGCCAGATGGGGTTGGTCTCTTCTGCCAGGCAAGCAGCAACAGAACAAGGGGACACAGTCTGAGGTTGTGCCAGGGGAGGTCTAGGCTGGATGTGAGTAGGAAGTTGTTGGCAGAGAGAGTGATTGGCATTGGAATGGGCTGCCCAGGGAGGTGGTGGAGTCTCCATCCCTGGAGATGAAGCAAAGCCTGGCTGGGGCACTTAGTGCCATGGTCTGGTTGACTGGCTAGGGCTGGGTGCTGGGTTGGACTGGATGAGCTTGGAGGTCTCTTCCAGCCTGGCTGATTCTGTGATTCTAAGGGAGGTTCAGTAGGAACAGATTGTGCTTTGGGCTTCTCAAGAGTTAACAGAAATGATGTTAGAAAGAAAGAAAGAACTGTTGTAAATCCAGAATGTTTATTTACTTAGGATAAGAAGAAAGGATATGGTGAAGATGAGCATTTGGGTTGCAGGAGTCATGTGGTCTGCAGCTGTCCTTGGGAGGTCATTTCATTCCATGTCCCTTTGGTCTTCTCCAGTCCTTTGTATGGATTTTATTGTTCTTTAATGGTGGTGCTTAATGGCAAGGAGTGTCTCCTGGTAGGTGTTTGCATGACAGCTGGTCCTCGGGCTCTAATTTCAGAAAGGGCTGTGGGCAAAATTATAAGGGTCATTAATTTTCTCTTCTGTTGGTGATTGTGTTTTTTTGGATGAGTAGCTTGTTTGCAGAACTGTCAGTCTGACAGATAATAGCACCTTTGCATATTAGCACTTTTAAAGAACAAGAAATGGTCCTGCCCTGAAGCACCTGAAGGATGCAGTAGCTAATGCAAGACCCTCCTAGTTCTGTATTGCTATTTCTACTTTTGTTAGGCACTGCTGACTCAAGTGGAAGCACAACATGTCCTCAGCTTGGTTCAGTGTCAGACTTGCAGCTCATGGTGATACTCATCTCCCTCATCCTAAATTCATTGCATCCCTTCAGGAAGGTGGACAGGAAGTCTAGCAAAATGTGAGGATTTCAGGAAGCCTGAGGCTCAGGGCAGACCTCATTGCTGTCTACAACTACCTGAAGGGAGGTTGTAGCCAGGTGGAGTTGGTCTCTTCTCCCAGGCAGCCAGCAATAGAAGGGGACACAGTCTCAAGCTGTGCCAGGGGAGGTCTAGGCTGGATGTTAGGAGGAAGTTGTTGTCAGAGAGAGTGATTGGCATTGGAATGGGCTGCCCAGGGAGGTGGTGGAGTCACTGTCCCTGGAGGTGTTGAAGCAAAGCTTGTCTGGGGCACTTGGTGCCATGGTCTGGTTGCTTGGCTAGGGCTGGGTGCTAGGTTGGACTGGATGATCTTGGAGGTCTCTTCCAACCTGGTTGGTTCTATGATTTTATGAATCTAAGATGTTTCCACATCTGCATGCAAAAGGGACATTCACAGCCAGTGTGTGGTGTAGACCCTCAGTGGTGTGTTGTGGCCGCGGCCAGCTGAGAGGGATGGAGAGATCAACCTCTCTCTATTCTCCAACTAAAAGACTTTAGGAAACCAAAGATATGTAGAATAAAAACTATGCTAGAAATTCAGACTTGGTTTCTGATGAGGCTATTATGAGAGCATCACTTGTTCACTGCAAAATGAAACCTTTGCTTCTCTGCTTTGACAGGGAGAAATGGGAGGTGACATCAAGCTCAGGTTGTTCTCAACTTAAATAGGAAGTCCTTCCTTCAAGTTTCCAGTGTTGCCTTTGGTGAGAGGGCCTGGAGTTGAGATAGAAGGCCTTTGCTTTTAAGTGTTTTTGAATTCACAAAGACTCTGTGCTGGTCTTTCTTACTCAAGAACCATTGTGTCTGTGGAGGGGAGAAAAGAAACTGAAAGTGGTCAAAAACTCCAGCAAAGTTCTGAGCTTCCAAGTAAGCTGCTGACAGTAGCAATGAATAGCAACAGAAAGTACCTTTCTTGTAGCCCTGATAAGAAAGAGAAGCTTGGTGTGACATTGTGTGTGGAGCTGACAGAGCTCCCCTCCTCAGTCTGGGAAGTCAGAGCTTGTAAGAACTTAGAAATGAACGTGAGAAAAATGCTACCTGCAAGAAGAGGCAGAGGTTGCATGGGGAGCTGACGGCCGGGGAGTGGGGATGGCAGCTAACCCTCTCATCTTGGCCATGTCTCTGTCACTCTCTCTGCTCCTGGGACCAAGTGGAAGAGCAAAGCAGTTGTCCCAGCTCTGCTCCTCCTGGACCTGAGAGGATAGAGAAGAGGACAGGCCAGAGGGAAGCTTTTCCTTAACCATTTAAAAACACTAATGAGAACACCAAGCAGAGGCAGGCCTCAGGAGAAGCTCACTGCAGTAACAGAGCAATGCTTTCTAGGCAGCTGAGCACTTTGCAGAGCATCCCACGTTTTACCTAGGGCTGAGCTATCAGACATACTCCATCAAGGCTTTCAGCTGGTGTGGCTTTGCAGCTGCTGGCAGGAAACATGCCCAGAGCTCCCCAGCAGCTAGCATAGGGGGCAAATGTAGAAGACAGGACATTTTCAAATCAGACTCCAAACTCTCAGAGAGAGATGTGCAGCTGTGCTGTTAGGAGAGTTTGCTCTATTAAGCTTAGCAAAGCTATGGCTGGAAGAGATCTGAGTGCTGAATGTAGGAACATTCTTGGGCTAAAGCAAAAAGGAGAGAAGAGAACACTTACACCAAAGGTTACTGTTGGCTCCAAAACTAAAGAGGATATGGAAATCACGAGGAGGCTAACTGCTGGAGCAGCATTTCCCAACCAGCAGTAGCAGAAGAGCTCAGAGAGCGGCAGAGAAAAGCAAGGGCAGGCTTACAGGATCAGAAACCAGATGGTGCTTGCTGTATGTTTCCTACTGTAGGGTCAGGGGATCAATGAGGGTGTGCAAGAGAACAGCCACGGGGATATGCTGCAGAGCTCTCAGGCTTGCTGTGCAGCCTTGCAGTGCAGGGTCATGGCTTGGGCTCAGTGGTCCCCAGAGTCTTTTCCAACCCCAGCATTTCTGTGGCTCTGTGGTTCTGCCAAAGGCAGAGAGAGCAGAGCAGTGCACAAACACTGCAGCAGGCTTCAGAATGACCACAACATCAGAGTCATTCACCTGTTGTTAATGCATAATGAGATTGTGCCATGGTGTGACAGTAAAACAATCCCAACCCCTTGCTTGGCTTGGTGATTTTATGAGCAGTTTCTGGTTGGAGAGGGTGATTGTAAGTAGCATAATGAGCCAGGTACCAGAGAAGGTAAGCTAGCTGGCCAGGAGCTTGCAGAGGTGTGATCAGAGGTTGGAAGTCTTACTGTGTCTGCAACCTGTCACCCTGGAACAGGCTGATACGTTGTAAACCTCGTTAAAAACCCCAGCATAAGCAGTGTAACATTTGCAGGTTGTTTGCAAGTCATATTTGTCCTTATTTTGTATCTGCAGTGGTTTTGGAGCTCCTCTTTTTGGTAGGATTTGAATTCATAATAGGCCATGGCATCATGTCATCTTTAAAAACAAATTAAATCAGCTGTCTCTGGGGCAAACCCTGCAATTTGTGCAATTTGTCACCCAGGAAGACATCCTGCTTCACCTGAAGGTAGAAAGACTGGAGAAGCTTCCCACTCCTTCAGCAGCGACAGCAGGCTGACAATCAGCAGGCTGACAAATCAGAACCTCTGATATCTCTGATTTGACGTGCCAGATACTTTGTTTGGCTGAAAGGAAGTAGTCTCAGTGGCCTTAAACCAGTTTTATTTCAGATGCTTAAGGGAAATATGATGAGTGCACAAGAAGGACATGGAAACGTGGGAGCCAGTCCAGAGGAGGACACTGAGAAGCTCTGAGGGCTGCAGCAGCTCTGCTATGAGGACAGGCTGAGAGAGTTGAGGCTCTGCAGCCTGGAGAAGAGAAGGATTCCAGGAGACCTTGGAGTGGCCTTCCAGTATCTGAAGGGGGCTACAGGAGCCTGGGGAGGGACTATTGATAAGGTCTTGTAATGACAGGATGAGGAGGAATGGGTTTAAAGTGGCAGAGGGGAGATTGAAAGTGGATGTTAGGAAAGGGTTGTTTGCAGTGAGGGTGGTGAGACACTGGCACAGGTTGCCCAGGAAGGTTGTGGCTGCTCCCTCTCTGGAGGTGTTGAAGGCCACATTGGATGAGGCCTTGAGTGACCTGTTCTAGTGGGAGGTGTCCCTGCCTATGGCAGGTGGTGGGAAATGTTTGAGCTTTGAGGTCCCTTCCAGCCTAAACAATTCTATGATTTCATTGTTCAGGGACCATGTGGCTTCATCCTCTGCCAAGGTACATCCAAGATGCACAGAGGACACATTCATGGGTGTTGTGTAGGTAACTGTTGTACTCATATCAACCATAGCCAAGAATGTGGCACTTGAGAACCAGGTCTGTAATGAATAGGACATTCCAACAGGTCCAGTTAGGACCAAGTTAAGAGCAGATGTGGAGCTGTTGGGGGGTAGGAGAGCCCTGCAGAGGGACCTTGCCAGGCTGGATGGGTGGCCAGAGGCCAATGGGATGAGATTGAACAAGGCCATGTGCAGGGTTCTACACTTGGGCCACAACAACCCCAAGCAGCACTACAGGCTGGGGACAGAGTGGCTGAGAGCGGCCAGGCAGAGAGGGAGCTGGGGGTGCTGGGAGAGAGTAGCTGAAGATGAGGCAGCAGTGCCCAGGTGGGCAGCAGAGCCAATGGCATCCTGGGCTGGCTCAGGAGCAGTGTGGGCAGCAGGACAGGGGAAGCTCTTCTGCCCCTGTGCTCAGCACTGCTCAGGCCACCCCTTGAGTGCTGTATCCAGTTCTGGGCTCCTCAATTCAAGAGAGATGTTGAGGTGCTGGAATGTGTCCAGAGAAGGGCAGCAAGGCTGAGGAGAGGCCTGGAGCATAGCCAGGTGGGGTTGGTCTCTTCTGCCAGACAACCAGCAACAGATCAAGGGGATATAGGCTCAAGTTGTGCCAGGGGTGGTCCCGGCTGGATGTTAGGAGGAAGTTGTTGGCAGAGCGAGTGATTGGCATTGGAATGGGCTGCCCAGGGAGGTGCTGGAGTCACCATACCTGGAGGTGTTGAAGCAAAGCCTGGCTGGGGCACTTAGTGCCATGGTCTGGTTGATTGTCTAGGTCTGGGTGCTAGGTTGGACTGGGTGATCTTGGAGATCTCTTCCAACCTGGCTGATTCTGTGTTTCTGTGATCCTGTGTTTCTAAGACAAACAATGGTGTGGTTAACCCTCATGAAGATGTTTGCATTTTGACAAACATACACTTGTTTTTCAGTGATGCTGATGCAAAACTCTGAAGTTTGTGAGCTGAAGTCTTCTGTGGGAGATGTTAATTTTTCTGGAAATCATGTTTTCTACTGCAGGGAAAAAAGAAGTTGAGTGGTGTATTCCCAACCCACTCCAACACAGAGTCTGTCTAAATCTTAGCATTGCCATCTGGCACCCAGTTGGAGAACCAAAACAGCATATGCTTCTTTTATGTTACTATTTGATATTTATGAGTAAGACAACTTGGTAATATATTTGCCTAATTACTTTTTAAAATTCCATGTCCAGAAAATTCATGGGAAATGTGGTGTAAAACTTTGTTGAACAGAAGTGAGCAGAAAATTGCTTTCAACCTGAAATGAAGAGGAAATCTAAAGCAAAGCTACAACACACAGGCATGCTGCAGAGGAGAGCTCTTCTTTATGACATGCTGGGATGATCATGCAAGGTTTCAGTTCCCAGGTGGGAAGTGATGAGCAGTCAGGCAACGTCTTGGGCTCTCACATCAGAGAGCCCTATGAGGAGAGGCTGAGGGAGCTGGAGTTGTTCAGTCTGGAAAAGAAGAGGCTCAGGGCTTGACCTCATTGCTGTCTACAACTACCTGAAGGGAGGCTGTAGCCAGGTGGGGTCGGTCTCTTCTGCCAGACAACCAGCAACATAACGAGGGGACACAGCCTCAAGCTGTGCCAGGGGAGGTCTAGGTTGGATGTTAGGAGGAAGTTGTTGTCAGAGAGAGTGATTGGCATTGGAATGGGCTGCCTAGGGAGGTGGTGGAGTAGGGGTTGGTCTCTTCTGCCAGGCAACCAGCATCAGAACAAGGGGACATAGTCTCAAGCTGTGCCAGGGGAGGTCTAGGCTGGATGTTAGGAGGAAGTTGTTGTCAGAGAGAGTGATTGGCATTGGAATGGGCTGCCCAGGGAGGTGGTGGAGTTGCCGTGCCTGGAGGTGTTGAAGCTAAGCCTGGCTGGGGCACTTAGTGCCATGGTCTGGTTGATTGTCTAGGGCTGTGTGCTAGGTTGGACCAGATGAGCTTGGAGGCCTCTTCCAACCTGCCTTGATTCCATGATTCTATGGTTCTAACTTCACTGTAAGCTGACTTGGATTCTGAGCGACTGCCTGAGACTATCCATTACTTTAATAGAGCCACATTTCACAATGCAACACAATTTAGCAGATTTAAATTGCACAACAAAGAATGTACTATTTTCTGGGAGCAGTAGAAAAAGCAGAGCTACCTTCAGCAGAGTGTGTGCAGAGAAAATGAGAAAGGAACAGATGGGGAAGCATTTACATAGGAGATGGCAGGCTATTTCATTTTTTCCATTGGCATGCTAATTAATGATCTTTCCAAAGAAGGAATGCTGTATAAATCTCCTAAAGGAAGGATAATAGCAAGGTCAGATGTAGCTACTAAACTATGCAGGGATTTGAATGCACAAGTATTGCAAAATCCTGTGTCAGATTAATAACCTGTTCTAAAGGAAAAAAAAATGAAGTGCTGGGTAAATAGAATTTGAAATGCAGATAAGAGATAGAAAGGGATTTCAAGCTGCAGATTGTGAACTACTGAGCTGTCCTGGATCCTGCAATTTGTTTAAATCTGTTGCACAAGTTGAATGTTGAAAAACTCAAATCTGTCATTTTTTTCCCCCCTCCTCTTCCCTGGGTCTGTAGATGTCTTTGAAGGTCTGCATAGTTTAGCTGAGAAATAAGGATTCAAAGACTTCAAAGCATTTATTTCAGCTGAGATAAACATTTGAAACAGGGAAGGCTTTTCTATAGCTTAGAATAATAACCATAATATTTGCAGTACTTGGTGTAACTAAAAGCTGTGCAGTGCTGCTCTGTAGAACCACTGAGTTATCAATTCTTCTCTGGGCCAGAGGGAGGACGGGTCACAGCTCCCAGGTGCTCTGCTCTGCACTGCAGTCTCCGGGGTGCTGCTCAGCTCAGGAGTGTCACAGTGCTTTGTGCACACCAAACCCATGGCAGAGAAGGTGTTCTTTTAATGAAACAAGTGGTAAAATTGTCTAAAGTCACTCTGAGAAGGTATGGCAGAGAGCACTAACCCAGCACCTTCCATCTGCAGTGAGTGCAGTGAGACTGCACCACTTGAGTGTGTTTCTGCAGGCTCTCCAGCCTCATCTACAGCTACCTGAAGGGAGGCTGTAGCCAGCTGGTGTTGGTCTCATCTGCCAGGCAACCAGCAACAGAAGAAGGGGACACAGTCTCAGGTTGTGCCAAGGGAGGTCTAGGCTGGATGTTAGGAGGAAGTTGTTGGCAGAGAGAGTGATTGGCATTGGAATGGGCTGCCCAGGGAGGTGGTGGAGTCGCTGTCCCTGGAGGTGTTGAAGCCAAGCCTGGCTGGGGCACTTAGTGCCATGGTCTGTTTGACTGGCATGGGCTGAGTGCTAGGTTGGGCTGGATGAGCTTGGAGCTGTCTTCTAACTTGGTTGGTTCTATGATTCTATCTCTGTCCTTATCTCATAGTCTCTGGCATTACTGGCTCTCTTCCTCTGTCATCTCTGCTGACTTTCTGTCTCTGCTGTCCAGTGCCTGAGGATTCAGGGTTTCAGCATCTCTGGCTGTGCAGAATTATGTTTTTTTTTTAACTCATGGAGGTTATAAACCAAAATTACACTGTGGCTGGAGACCACTTAGAAAATATTTTGAGTAGCATAATTGTGAGGAAAGTTAAAAGATGTATTTCAGGGGAAAGACCACAGGGTCATGCTGTGCCTAGCAGTCTTGCTCAGGACTGCAATTCTGGGAAGAGTTTGATCCTTAATGTGTGTAGGAAATCTCTGCTTGCTCAGCACCCAAAGTGCTGGCTGTTAAACTCAGCAAGGAACTGCTTGTTCAGAGCAAGTATTTGATCCTCACTTTGGATCAGTTCCACTTGTAAGTAGCTGCAGGCTAAATTCACAAGGAAGGTTGAGATAAGCTCCAGAGTCCAAAACAGAGAGTAGGAACAGCCTCTTTAGAAGCCCTGCTGCTAGGCTTGAGCAGAGTGATGGATGCCTTGGCAGTGCAGAGCTACCTGGTCTGTGTATCTCGCATTGCAGGGCTCCTTGATTCTATCCATCCTGCTCCTTTTCTTGGTGTTTTCTAGCTGGTGCTTTTCTGCAGAGGGAATTTTTATTGACTTTTTATCATCCTTTCATGGGAAGATGAGGAAGTGGATTTCATATCCAGAAATCTCCTTTGTAGCACTGGGGCAAAACTCGTTGGTACATCTGTGATTAAACAGGAAGACTGAATGAGGCACTTAGTGCCATGGTCTGGTTGATTGGCTAGGGCTGGGTGTTAGGTTGGGCTGGATCAGCCTGGAGGTCTCTTCCAACCTGGCTGATTCTATGATTAGGGAAACAAAGAGAAAGAAAGGTAGAGAGTTGAAAATCAAGATCCTGAAAAAGAGTAGCAGAAATGTGATTGTCAGAAGTAGCAGTTGACAGAGTACTACAGCAGACTCTGCTAATGAGTATTCACACAGCATCAGATGGAAAATAGTCCCCATTTCAACACTTGTAAAGAAAGAATTAAGATGGAAGAAATTAGCATCATGATTTTGTTCTGTGCTTTGAGGTGCATTAACAAAATGTGACTTAGAGGACTTGACAGGATTCAGAGGAGTATCCCTGCACTGAAAGAATGAGTGGATGCAGTACAAATATGGGAAGGCAAGCAGGGAGAAATAACTTCAACCTTGGGATGGCAGAAAACGTTAGGTATTGTATATTGTTATATCTGCCTGGAAAGGTGCAAATGTTACTCAGCATTGGTCAGGCTACACCTTGAGTGCTGTGTCCAGTTCTGCGCTCCTCAATTCAAGAGAGATGTTGAGGTGCTGGAAGGTGTCCAGAGAAGGGTGATGAAGCTGGGGAGGGGCCTGGAGCACAAACCCTATGAGGAGAGCCTGAGTGGGAGCTGGGGGTGTGCAGCCTGCAGAAGAGGAGGCTCAGGGCAGAGCTCATTGCTGTCTACAACTACCTGAAGGAAGGTTGTAGCCAGGTGGGGTTGGGCTCTTCTGCCAGACAACCAGCACCAGAAAAAGGGGACACAGTCTCAAGTTGTGCCAAGGGAAGTCTAGGCTGCACTCAAATTGTTGGCATAGAGAGTGATTGGCATTGGAATGGGCTGCCCAGGGAGGTGGTGGAATCACTGTCCCTGGGGGTGTTCAAGAAAAGCCTGGCTGGGGCATTTAATGCCATGGTCTGGTGGATTGGCCAGGGCTGGGTGCTAGGTTGGACTGGACGAGCTTGGAGGTCTCTTCCAACCTGGTTGATTCTATGATTCTAAGAGGCTAAAATCAGGAGCAATAAAGTTTCTGAAAGAGTTTTTTTGGGGAAAAAAAGTACTTAGAGGTAAGAGTGGCCATTAGCTGAGCTGGGTTAGCATCTAACTTAATAGAAAATGAGGCACTGGCAGTACAATAAATAATGCTGTTTAATTACACTCATGGCCTTTAGTAATTGCTGCATTATTGCTTTGTATTCTAAGAGATTTATTGTATTTACTAAACAATTTGGGTTTTTTCCTCTGCCAAAGCCATCAAGCATTGGAATTGGAAGATATCTATTGGATTATCTGAGGTTTGTGTCCTCTGCTGCACAGTGTCTTGTCCCCTTCTGCTGTAAATATCTTCAAGTGCTGGTGTTTTGGGTTGCTTTTTTGGGGGGTGGGAAGGAGAAGGAAGAAAGCATAGAATCATAGAATCAGTCAGGGTTGGAAGGGACCACCAGGATCAGCCAGTTCCAACCCCGCTGCCATGGGCATGGACACCTCACACTAGATCAGTCTGTCTAGAGCCTCATCCAGCCTGGCCTTAAACGCCTCCAGGGATGAGGCTTGTGCCACCTCCCTGGGGAACCCCTCTAGGATCTCCCCACCCTCATGGTGAAGAACTTCTTCCTAACATCCAGTCTGAATCTACCCATTCCTATTATAAAAACAAGGGTCAAAGGTCTGGAGTTAATTTATTGTGCCTGAAGGTCAAGGCAGTATATAGATGCCAGCAAATTTCAGTGCTGAAGTGGGAGCAGGTAGAACAAGAGGTTAATTTCCAGTTTTTAGAATACAAAAGTGTGCTCAAAAAGTCAGTATTAAAGGGACCTGAATAGCATAGAATCATAGAATCAACCAGGCTGGAAGAGACCTCCAAGCTCATCCAGGCCAACCTAGCACCCAGCCCTGGCCAATCAACCAGACCATGGCACTAAGTGCCCCAGCCAGGCTTGGCTTCAACACCTCCAAGGATGGCAACTCCACCAGCTCCCTGGGCAGCCTGTTGATGATCTTTGAGGTGTTTTCCAACCATGCCGATTCCATGTGAATGGTTACTCTGCACCCTCTGCTGTCACTTCTCTAGCTTGCTGTGCCTCAGTTTCCCTTCAGCTCTGCCTTCTCACTGGGTCCTTCTGAGGCCTGTGTGAATGAGTGAAGACAAGGGTCATTATCATTTGTATAGCAGAAGGCATATCCTGGCCTTAGTGGAAGTTGAACACCATGAAGGGACTTGAAATGAAGTAATTTACCCCTATGAATAAAACATTGAGTGTTATTTTTAGCAGCTTGACTGTTCTGACAGACCTGGTAATTTTTCAGCTAATCTCACCACTGGTCCTCCTGAGCCTATTCCCTCTTCTCCTGAATTCAGAAAGTAACATCACTAATGACAGTGCTGTGATTTTGATGGGTTCTGCTGCCTTTTAGCCGAGCACCGTTCCACTGGGGCCTGGAGGCTCGTTTCAGTCTCCCTTAGATAAGCTACTTTGGCCAAACTTTCCCAAACTCATTCAGGTTATTGAATTGAACTTTTGCTCTCACAAAGAGATATTGCTTATACTCAAAGGCTTAATAAGCCTCCTGGTCTAGGCAGTCCTCCCCTCTGACCATTACAAGAGGCAAGATCATTAGTATCAGCTTATCAAGCTTTGCTGCCCTGCTGTATTTTCCTTCTTTTAATGTGACATAAAGTGTTATCCTAGCACAGTGATTCTAAAGATGGGGTTTGTTTGCCTGATTTTCCTCCTGACTTTCCATATTTTCAAGGAAATTTGTTTTGTTCATTAGCCCATTGTAGCAACAAGACTTTTATCAATGGATGGGAAACACACTTCAGCTATGGTAGCTGCCACTGGGGGTCCAACAAATGTAGCCAGACCTAGAAATTCTTCTCCTACCCCATTTCTTAAATCTAGATCTTGTACTGTTTCCTGCCACTGCACTGAGCTGAGCTTGGGAGATCACAGTGCCACACCTCCAGACTTCCTCAGGCCATACTGCTGTGAGGCAACTGACATCATCTACCTGGATCTGGCATTTGGCTCTGTCCCACAGGACATCCTGGTCACCAAACTGGAAAAACAGACTGGATGGGTGGAGCACTGCTGGATATGGAACTGGCTGGGTGGTGGCAGGCAGAGAGTGGTGATCAAGGGCACAATGTCCACCTGGAGACCAGTGCCAAGTGGNGGCTGATGAAAAGCTCAACCTGAGCCTGCAGTGTGCACATGCAGCCCAGACAGCAACCCTGTGCTGGGCTGCAGCAAGAGCAGTGTGGGCAGCAGGGCAAGGGAGGGGATTCTGCCCCTTGGCTCTGCTCTCCTCAGGCCCCACCTGCACTCCTGGGTGCAGTTCTGGAGCCCCCAGCACAAGAAGGACATGGAAGTGTTGGAGCCAGTGCAGAGGAGGCCACAAAGATGCTGAGAGGGCTGCAGCAGCTCTGCTATGAGGACAGGCTGAGAGAGTTGAGGCTCTGCAGCCTGGAGAAGAGAAGGCTTCGAGGAGACCTTAGAGTGGCCTTCCAGTATCTGAAGGGGGCTACAGGAGCCTGGGGAGGGACTATTGATAAGGTCTTGTAATGACAGGATGAGGAGGAATGGGTTTAAAGTGGCAGAGGGGAGATTGAAAGTGGATGTTAGGAAAGGGTTGTTTGCAGTGAGGGTGATGAGACACTGGCACAGGTTAACTTTGCCAGCTGATGTTTGCGCCAGGTATTCACTTTCTGCAGGTGAAGAAGGTCTTTGGAGAAGCCCATGTTACTTTCTCCTAACAGACTCCAGGACCTACCTGACTGGATCCAATCTGAGCACACATTTGCTTGTCCGGTGGTGTGTATGCAGTATGAGTTTGGAGTTTAAGTAGTACACATGACTCTTGCATCACCTTTTGAGCCGTTTTGTGGTTCCCAATGACAAAAATGATCTCCCTCTGATCCTCTTTCCCAATGCTTGGATTAGTGATACCACTTAAATTTCATCTCTGGTGGACACATAAGAGGCTGCCAAAATCTTGTGCTGTCTGACTGAATTCCAGTGGTAGCAGAAGAGTGTCAGCTTGGAAGAAACAAACTGCCCAAAAGATCTGAAAAGGAAACTTTTGCCTCGTCCCACTTAGGTACTGAATAGATTGGATCTGTCTTTTGACATTTGTAAGAAAACAACAGAAGTGGTAGAAATTGCCCAGCAATGCTTCTGATATTATCTTTTAAGAAAAATGGAATCTGTATCGTTTCAGAAAACTCAGCAGGGTGTTGCTTTTGCTTTGTTCCCCTCATTCTTCGTTGTATTTGGGATGGAATTAATGATTTTTCTCTAAGGCTTATTCCTTTTCAGAAATCAGTTTAGAAAAATAATCTGTCTTGGCATAACAGTCAGAAGGCTTCCAAACCAGGCCCTTCTAACAAATGGATTGCTGCTTGAACTTCAGTGCCCTTCCCCTCCACCACAGCATCGAACCCAGCCTGCAGGCAAGGCAGGGTTACAAATGGGCATCACCTCCTCGCAGATGATGAGTTTTCACTTCTGATTATTAGCACACTCTTGGAGTTGCTTTTTGCAACTTCAAACAGCAATGGAAGCAGCAGGGGGGGGGGAAAGGAAAAAAATTGTTGCAACATAACTGTAGATAGGAATCACCATTTCCTACTCTAAACAGGGGAGAAGATTCTGTTCTATTTTGAGAGCTGCTCTGTCCCAGATAACAACACTTCTTCTGCCTGTCCTCACTTTGTCAGGACTGGGTATCTTTCCCCTTGGCAGCTCTCTTTGCTTTTCAGCAACCTCCCCCTCCTCTAACCTTTGCTTATTCATATTTTTCTCACCAGGCTGCTTTATCACTGCTTCCTTGAGGTTCTGTATTTCTTTGTATCCTGCCCTTCGATCTCCTCAGATGTCCTCTAGGAGGATCTTTCTTATCCCATATCTTTCAACTCCAGGCTTGCCTACCTATTCCTCCTCATAAATTCCTTCTCACTCAGCCTTCCTTCCCTCCTCACTCTGTGGGAAGGCTCAGGGAGAGGCAGCCGTTCACCATATGGTCCTGTGCCTGCAGAAGGTACTTAGCACATCCCAACCACCAACATTTTGGATCTCAGAAGCAGCACTTTTGGAAAGTCACTTTCTGCCCTCTGGCACAGCAGCCCCATGCCACTGCCCTGGTTGTCCTTCCCTCTGTGTTTGCAATTTGATGCTGCTGCAGTGGTGATTTGGGGAAGGTTTGGGGTGGCCTGGCTCTCTACAACTGCTGCCTGCAACTGCCTGTCTACAACTACCTGAAGAGAGGTTGTAGCCAGATGGGGTTGGTCTCTTCTCCCAGACAAGCTGCAACAGAACAAGGGGACACAGTCCCAAGTTGTGCAGTGGGAGGTCTAGGCTGGATGTTAGGAGGAAGTTGTTGCATTGGAATGGGCTGCCCAGGGAGGTGGTGGAGTCACTGCGCCTGGAGGTGTTGAAGCGAAGCCTGGAGGAGGCACTTAGTGCCATGGTCTGGTTGATTGGACAGGGCTGGGTGCTAGGTTGGACTGGATGATCTTGGAGATCTCTTCCAACCTGGCTGATTCTATGATTGTATCCTATTCTGTGGCAAGGGAATGGACAGCTCATGTCCTGTTTTGAAGGAAGTCCTAGCACTGAATTTTATACATCCCTCAATGGGAATGTTTCTTTTTGCCAAATCCAGGCTCTGTGTCTGTGCATATTCTGCTCCTTCCCTATCCCCAGATGTTTCCACTGTTGCAGTAGCTGATTTGTGGGCTTGCTATGGAGCCCGTGCACCAACTGTGTGGGGCTATTTGTTCAGCCTTTATCTCAAGCTGCTATCATTCTTTATGTGAAATAATGCAGTCAAAATATCCAATTCAGTGCAAATCAGACACTTGGCTATTCAGGTAACACACAGAGATTCTCCAAGTGACATTTCTGAGATAAACAGTCTCTTGGATGCCATTCCCCTGCCCACGACTGCCTGTGCAGATGCACTCTCACAAGACTGGGTTTAATCCAACTGGTCTCTATTGTGAAGGAGAAAAAACAATTCTGGCAAATGCTTGTTCTGGAAGAGAGGCCAGACAGATGTGAGGGTTGAGCTGGAAAAGAGGCATTTCAGCAAGATAATATGCTCACTCTGAGCTCTCTTGGTAATCAGTCCCTCCTTCATAAGGTGTACAGAAATGGCAGGACTCTCTTGTCTCTAAAGCTTGGCATCTCCAGGCTCTGGTTGTCAGTTACAAGAGTAGGATTTGCCTCTAGTTGCTCCAGACTGTGCCCTGATGTACCTCTGCAGCACCACCTGGGAAGTACAGCTGCGTGTCTGGCAGCACTGATAGTGCCAGGTGGGGTTGGGCGCTTCTGCCAGGCAACCAGCAAGAGGACAAGGGGACACAGTCTCAAGTTGTGCCAGAGGAGATACAGGCTGGATGTTAGGAGGAAGTTGTTGGCAGAGAGAGTGATTGGCATTGGAATGGGCTGCCCAGGGAGGTGGTGGAGTCACCATGCCTGGAGGTGTTGAAGAAAAGCCTGGCTGGGGCACTTAGTGCCATGGTCTGGTTGCTTGGCTAGGGCTGGGTGCTAGATTGGACTGGATGATCTTGGAGGTCTCTTCCAACCTGGCTGATTCTGTGATGCAGTTTTGTGTCTCTCCACTCCATGCAATGCCTTATTCCTGTAAACCCACCCCGAAGTAAATGAATGCAGCAAACTCTATTTACCTAGTGATGGATACACCATAGCTGCCAAGTCCCTGTGAAATTAGGGCCATGAAGATGCTCAGAGGGCTGGAGCACCTCTGCTATGAGGTCAGGCGGAGAGAGTTGAGGCTGTGTAGTCTGGAGAAGAGAAGGCTTTGAGGAGACCTTAGAGTGGCTTTCCAGTATCTGAAGGGAGCCTACAGGAAGGCTGGGGAGGGACTATTGACAAGGTCTGGTAATGTCAGGATGAGGAGGAATGGGTTTGAAGTGGCAGAGGGGAGATTGAAACTGGATGTTATGAAAGGGTTGTTTGCAGTGAGGGTGGTGAGACACTGGCACAGGTTGCCCAGGGAGGTTGTGGAGCACAGAAGCACCCAATGTGATCGATTCAAATCGAAGATCACATTTGGTGCTTCTGTGCTCCACAACCTCCCTGGAGGTGTTCAAGGCCAGGTTGGATGAGGCCTTGAGCAATCTGTTCTAGTGGGAGGTGTCCCTGCCTATGGCAGGGGGTTGAAACTGGCTGATCCTTGAAGTCCCTTCCAACCTAAACCATTCCATGATTCTGTGAAATGCATTGACAAAACCAGCACTTTGTCCATCACTGTAGCTGAAAGGAAGAAAACCAGGCCAAAGAATGGCACTTGAATTTTCCTATCAACCTCTGAGTGCAGTCATATTGCACATTTTAAAAGGCCATACAGCACTAAGGAATAGGCTGCCCAGGGAGGTGGTGGAGTCGCTGTCCCTGGAGCTGTTCAAGAAAAGCCTGGCTGGGGCACTTAGTGCCATGGTCTGGTTAATTGGCTAGGGCTGGGTGCTAGGTTGGCCTGGATGAGCTTGGAGGGCTCTTCCAACCTGGTTGATTCTGTTCTATTCTGCGCTATTCTTGCAGGCCTTACTCAGTTTATAAAAATGAGCAGGGCAGAATTATCGACTTTGCTGTATTATCTAAGAGGAAAGAAAAAGAACCCACAACAAAACAATATCCCTCATTCAATTCCTCAACGTGTATCAGCCTGTTCTAACAGAGACTGAGGCAGTTTGCCAAGGGCTAATGATTCAGTTTTATGTGATTAGTTTCTTAGCCAGATCCAGATATTTAGAGCAAGTAGCAATTTGTTAGACTGCTAATCTCTGAAATGCCTGCAAGTTCTCGCAGCTAACCACACTACTTCAGTCAGGACAATTCTTTTTTGCTGCTGTTGTTGTTCATATCTTTGTTCCATGTTATTTGGAATGAATATGTTCATGTAAGAGCAGAATAATGACAAGATTACATGACCCATATAATTTTTCACAGCTTGGCATCATAAGGATGCCTAAGCAAAAATAGCCTAAGGGGGAAGTATCTGGATAGGAGGTGGAGGTTTAATTCAAGACATTGATGTGGCTATAAAATTGTCACTATTATACAGAGCTGACCTTGGTCAATCAAACTGTCTTCAAGTGGGGGCACTGCCTGACCTTTTGGCTGTGTTGCTGCAGTCTAGAGCAGGCTTGGGTATTGCAGAATGGCATTTGAGTGAAGCCTGATATGGTTTGAGATGGCTTCATTAAGTGTAACATGGAAAGAAGTCTGATATTCAAAAGTGTATTGAAAGGCAGTTCCTTGTGATGGCTTGTGCTGGACCTCACTGGGCTCAGGTAACTTCTGCAGAGGGGAAGGCTTCGAGGAGAACTTGGAGTGGCCTTCCAGTATCTGAAGGGGGCTACAGGAAGGCTGGGGAGGGACTATTGACAAGGTCTGGTAATGACAGGATGAGGAGGAATGGGATTGAAGTGGCAGAGGGGAGATTCAAAGTGGATGTTAGGAAAGGGTTGTTTGCAGTGAGGGTGGTGAGACACTGGCACAGGTTGCCCAGGGAAGTTGTGGCTGCTCCCTTCCTGGAGTTTTTCAAGGCCAGACTGGATGAGGCCTTGAGCAACCTGTTCTAGTGGGAGGTGTCCCTGCCTGTGGCAGAGTGTAGCCCATTCCAATGCCAATCACTCTCTCTGCCAACAACTTCCTCCTAACATCCAGCCTAGACCTCCCTTGGCACAGCTTGAGACTGTGTCCCCTTGTCCTGTTGCTGGTTGCCTGGGAGAAGAGCCCAACCCCACCTGGCTACAGCCTCCCTTCAGGGAGTTGTAGACAGCAATGAGCTCTGCCCTGAGCCTCCTCTTCTGCAGGCTAAACACCCCCAGCTCCCTCAGCCTCTCCTCACAGGGCTGTGCTCCAGGCCCCTCCCCAGCTTCATTGCCCTTCTCTGGACACCTTCCAGTATCTCAACATCTCTCTTGAATTGAGAAGCCCAAAACTGAACACAGCACTCAAAGTGTGGCCTGAGCAGTGCTGAGCACAGGGACAGAATAACCTCCCTTGTCCTGCTGGCCACACTGCTACTGATACTGCCATGACTTCAACATCCTGACTGTTCTGACCGGGTTTAGATGTCTGCCTTAGGAGGTAGTGACTCCATGACTGAACTGCATTGCCTGCAAAAGGAGCCCAGGCTGTGCAGCTCAGATGAAGACATCTACACCGCTGCTGTCTGTGTTCCTCCTTTGGTAGCAGAGCTAATGTTTTTAGAATGATAAGGGCTGCTCAAGAATTAAGATCCAAACCAGTTAAGGCACCTGGGGACATATTTCAGTCTGCCCCTCTCCTTAGTCTTCCCTATCAGCTGGCAGAAATTGCATCTAACAGAGTCTAGATGATAATGGGTGTGGGGTAAGGAGATTTTTACTTTTAACTAGCAGCCCAAAGTGATCTGTCTTCATAATGACCAAAAGGTGTTAGCAGCAGAGGGCCATGAACGGGTTGATTGCATCACTAATGGTTGATCACACAAAATGCCCTCTGGATTAACATTAATTGGTCACCTTGGTGGAGGCTTCAGATGAAAAATCTGTCTGAGCAGAGGTAGTGTTTGTCCTGTAAAGGAGGTAAAAAGGCCCTGGAGGGCTGGTTGCACAACCAGTGGATGTACAGAGTTACCTGGCTCCTCCAGATGTTGTATCTGCCAAAGTCACTACCTCTCTGTCTGTCCTAATGGCTTTCTGTTTCTGATTTATAATGCAGTATTTGGTTATCTAAAATGCAGCTTATATTCTTAGGGGTAGAAACTAGCTTGCTGTGGGTTTTCTTTAAGTCTGTTGTGTTGATATTTCATTTTGTAAGATTTTGTCTCCCACCTGCAGTCCTGGGTGCAGTTCTGGAGCTCCCAGAACAAGAAGGACATGGAACTGTTAGAGATGCTCCAGAGGAGGGCCACAAAGATGCTCAGAGGGCTGCAGCAGCTCTGCTATGAGGGCAGGCTACAAGAGTTGGAGCTCTGCAGCCTGGAGAAGAGAAGGCTTCCAGGAGGCCTTATAGTAGCCTTCCAGTGTCTGAAGGGGATCTACAGGAAGGCTGGGGAGGGACTATTGAGAAGGTCTGGTAATGACAGGACAAGGAGTAATGGGTTTAAACTGTCAGAGGGGAGGTTCAAAGTAGATGTTAGGAAGAAGTTCTTTGCAGTGAGGGTGGTGAGACACTAGCACAGGTTGTGCAGGGAAGTTGTGGAGCACAGAAGCACCCAATGTGATCGATTCAAATCAAAGATCACATTGGGTGCTTCTGTGCTGCACAACCTCCCTGGAGGTGTTCAAGGCCATGTTGGATGAGGCCTTGAGCAACCTGTTCTAGTGGGAGGTGTCCCTGCCTATGGCAGGGAGTTGGAACTGGCTGAGTTTTGAAGTCCCTTCCAACCTAAACCATTCTGTGATTCTATAGTTGGAGACTTTAGGTAGCTTAGCAACTCTAATGGAAATAATGCCAGGATGGGAAACCCACTGTGGTTCCCAACAATGTAGGGCTACACAGGAGCTATAAAGAAAAGCAGAAAGCTGCACAAGGGGGAACTTCCTTACTGTAAGGGTCACAGAGCACTGGAACAGGCTCCCCTGGGAGGTCATGGAGTCTCCTTCTCTGGAGCCTTTCAAGGCCTGTCTGGATGTGTTCCTCTGTGATCTGTATTAGATAGTACTGTCCTGCTCTGGCAGGGGGGGTTGGACTCGATGACCTCCTTGGGTCCCTTCCAACCCCTAACATCCTGTGATCCTATGAATGTTGTATCACCAGCCACTGTCAGAGAGCAACACCATATAGAAAGACAAAGCACACTCCTTCCAAGAGAAACACACCATTAAATACCATGTAGGGATTGTTATCTGCACTTAAGAAGGGAGAGAAACTAAAACTGCCTCTATAAAAGAACAACATTATGAGGTCGGAGAATGAATATTGCACCATGAATGGAAAATTAATTTGTGAGGTGTAAAAGCTATTGCTTAATGCCTCCCTCGCAAGGACACGCAGTGACAGCTTTTATTTATCTCAGGAGTAATTACAAAGAGGGAAAAATCTATCCTTAGGTCTTGTGCAGGCATAGCACAGAATATAATGGGCTTTAACAATCAGCTGTCTAGGTGTAGAAGCTGGGATACGCTGCCTAGGGATGTTGTCAGGACTCCATCAGTGCAAGCTCCTAAAGAGAGATGTTGAGGTGCTGGAAGGTGTCCAGAGAAGGGCGACAAAGCTGGTGAGGGGCCTGGAGCTCAGCCCTATGAGGAGAGGCTGAGGGAGCTGGGAGTGTTTAGCCTGCAGAAGAGGAGGCTCAGGGGTGACCTCATTGCTGTCTACAACTCCCTGAAGGGAGGCTGTAGCCAGGTGGGGTTGGGCTCTTCTGCCAGGCACCCAGCAACAGAACAAGGGGACACAGCCTCAAGTTGTGCCAGGGGAGGTCTAGGCTGGATGTTAGGAGGAAGTTGTTGTCAGAGAGAGTGATTGGCATTGGAATGGGCTGCCCAGGGAGGTGGTGGAGTCACCATCCCTGGAGGTGCTGAAGCAAAGCCTGGATGAGGCACTTAGTGCCATGGTCTGGTTGATTGTCTAGGGCTGTGTGCTAGGTTGGACTGGATGAGCTTGGAGGTCTTTTCTGACTTGGTTTATTCTATGATTCTATGATTTTCTATATGCTGAGATGCAGAACATATGCAAGGCAAGGAAGGATGCCCTATTAAACACCTCCTACTGGAACTCTACAGTCTGTATAGCTGCATTTGATGAAGGCAGTGCTTGCAAAAAGGTATAATATCTCTAACAAGTGGGGCATTTTGTGACAGACAGTGGTGATGTCAGGCTGTCTCAGAGTATTTTGTTCCACCTGAGCACATGCTGCTTTCAAGGCTTCTCTCCCACATCTCTTGCAGATTGGAAATCAGCCACTGAGTGTGGCTTTGAGTGACTAAACAATAGGTGCTACTTCCTCCAAAGGCTCTGTGGCTGTGAGTGTGCACACTCATATATGAGGAAGGACTTTTTTCCTTCCCTTCATATTTCTGTAGCACAGTGTGTGGGTCACAGAGTCACAGAATGGTTTAGTTCTCTGGGTTTGGGCCAAAAGCTGCTGTCATCTTCCTGAACAAGAAAAAGCAACTCAGGGTGGAGGGATGGGAAAAGGTCTAGCTATGAAGATTTTTCACTTCAGGCTTCCAACCATGAGTCACAAGGGTCTGTTCACTAGGCTAGGCACAACATCTAGCTGTCACTGTAGCATCAGGTGTTTGCACCATAGTGAAAATGTGCTGGAAAACACTTCTAAGCACATGACAATGTCAGAAGCCCTTGAATTAGTGAAAGCATTTTGAACTATTCTAAAGTGAGTTTCATTCAGATGAAAGATTTTTTTCTTGGCTTCTAACCATGACATTGAAAACACAAAGAAGAAAGCCACAAGGTAAAGGTGTGTTTGGCTTGACCTTGGCCTGGACATGCAGTGTTATTTATAAGCCCTGATCATGCCAAGCAAAAGGAATGTCATGGGCAGTTTCATTTATCATGGTATGCGTAGTCAGCAGCTCATGTCCATTGTCTGAGGACAAAGAAAATATAAAGCAGATTCTTCTACTACTTAGAGGAACCATTTCAAGGAATGGCTCCACTTTCTTTTGTGAAGCACTGGGAAAATGCACCTTCAGATCTAGGTGCATAAACAAAGACAGGAAAGAGGAGAGTGGCCCAAGATGGAATCATAGAATCAGTCAGGGTTTTAAGGGACCACAAGGAGCAGCCAGTTCCAACTCCCCTGCCATGGGCCAGGACACCCTACCCTAGATCAGGCTGACCAGAGCCTCATCCAGCCTGGCCTTAAACACCTCCAGGGATGGGACCTCACCCACCTCCCTGGGCAACCCATTCCAGGCTCTCACCACTCTCATGCTGAACAACTTCTTCCTCACCTCCAGCCTGAACCTACCCATCTCCAGCTTTGCTCCATTCCCCCCAGTCCTGTCACTCCCTGGTAGCCTAAAAAGTCCTTCCCCAGCTTTTTTGTAGGCTCCCTTCAGATACTGACCCAGCACTTACCAGGCAGGCATGTGCTAGCCTAAGGCTCTCAGTCTCAGTTTGGTCAGAAGCACATGTGTGTGGGAAGGCAGGAATGGCACTTGCAGTCAGTGCATTTGCTCCCATAACAGTGCTTGTCTTCATTTAGCTTAACCACAAGTGCTTGGTGCCTCAGTGCTAGCTCAGCATAACGTCAAGAAATGTTTCTAGACGTTCTCTTCCATCCAGCTAATCACAACCTAATCTACCTAACAATAAACACTCAGATATTGGAAATACTGTTCTCTGTCTTTTGAGTGGCAGGCAGATCAAGAGCACTTTGTCAGACTTAGAATTAAGTCTGAAAAATGAAAGTTTGGAATGCTGTTGTTAGTTAATTGAGAAGCTGATTAATAAGAGAGGATGAAGTGCTTGCAGAAATCTAATGAGGTAGAGCTAGTCCCTTTAGATAAAATTGAGACATGAGTCACTTTTCTTTTTCCTTTATTAAACAAAGGACAGATTCTGCTGCCATTAAAATAAATGGGAATGCTCCTGGTGGGACAGCTTTACATTCACTGGGCATCTGATAACCATTAGAAAGCTTGGGTCAGCTCTTCAGTTACTGGTCAGTGCACATGTCCAGAAGGATTTTGCTATACTGTGTAAGTAATGAAACATTGGATGAGCAGAACCTTGCAGCTTCAGACCCACAGCACTTTTGTCCAGACCTTTCCTAGCAGAGAGAAAAGAGAGAGAGTTTCATAAGGGCTGCAAAAGTATCTGTGATGGTTTGGGAGTTACCCAACCCCACACACAATGAAATCACCCAGACTAGACTCAGCCAGCTGGAAGTTAAAGAATGAAGCTCTATTTACAGCTTAGCACAATTTACAAGCAGTAAGTACAAAAATATTTAGAGTTACATACAAGTTAAAAGTAATACAGAAACACAATACCCCTCCCAGAACAGAGCCCCCAAGAGGCTCCAGACCCATCCTCCTCCCCCCTCTTTCCCTCTTTCCCTCCCTTCAGAAATGAGCAGATCAATCCTTTTATATCTCTTACAGTGAATCTGGAGAGATCTGAGGTGAGATGTCAAAAAGAACACAAGGAGGTTAGAGGGAAAAAAAAGGGTTAGGACAGATTAAAGAGTTAAGGCAGAGGCAACCACACAGACCACACTGCCAGAGAGAAGGAGCAGAACTGGGAGCTGAGCAGTGTGTGAGCAGTGAGTGTCTTATCTATGTTTTGCCTAGTTGCAATTCTCAGCAGAAGGAGGAGTGATTTGGGGCACTGTTGGTTTTTAATCTCACAGCTAAGGATTTATTCTTTTCTCAGTAAAATATTCCAATTAGCCTCAAATTGAGAGTGATTTGCATTGGAATGGGCTGCCCAGGGAGGTGGTGGAGTCGACGTGCCTGGGGGTGTTGAAGCAATGCCTGGCTGGAGCACTTAGTGCCATGGTCTGGTTGACTGGCTAGGGCTGGGTGCTAGGTTGGACTGGATGATCTTGGAGGTCTCTTCTAACTTGGTTGATTCTATGATTCTATAAAACCAGCACAGTATCAACTGTGGCCTCATATACAGTGTAATTTGATTAAGCACACACTGTATTTCAAGATGGGAAGAGAAGGTTTCTGTGATGCTATATTACCAAGGTAAAGATCTAGGCTGGCACAGCATGGCAGCATAAATTGTATTATTCACATGAGAAAGTGGTGGTCAGCCCTTTATTCTTGTGGAGAGAGCCACTTGGTCTAGCAGATATTCAAAGGAATACCAATCTATGTATCATTGCTGAATCATAGAATCAACCAGGCTGGAAGAGACCTCCAAGCTCATCCAGTCCAACCTAGCACCCAGCCCTATCCAGTCAACCAGACCATGGCACTAAGTGCCTCATCCAGTCTTTTCTTGAACACCTCCAGGGACAGTGACTCCACCACCTCCCTGGGCAGCCCATTCCAATGCCAATCACTCTCTCTGCCAACAACTTCCTCCTAACATCCAGCCTAGACCTCCTCAGCCACAAACTGACACTGTGTTCCCTCGTTCTGTTGCTGCTTGCCTGGCAGAAGAGCCCAACCCCACCTGGCTACAAATTCCCTTTAGGTAGTTGTAGACAGCAATGAGCTCTGCCCTGAGCCTCCTCTTCTGCAGGCTGCACACCCCCAGCTCCCTCAGCCTCTCCTCACAGGGCTGTGCTCCAGACCCCTCACCAGCTTCGTTGCCCTTCTCCAGACCTGTTCCAGTCCTTCAGCATCTCTCTTGAATTGAGGAGCCCAGAACTGCACAGAATAAGTAAAGCAGAAAAGACTGCATGAGGTATTTCTCAGCATCATTCCATTGCAGACATTTTTGCAGTGTGATGCAAACTTCTGTGCATTCTAAGTAGCTGTCAGGTTTTGTGATACAGGATTAAAACAATCCTGCTGTAAAGACTCATCATGACAGTGCTTTAAAGTGCCATGGCTGTCAGCTCACAAGGCTTCTTAAAGTTGGATGGCTGACATAGTATCATCCTTTCTCTTTCTTTTTTTTTCACTGACCTACATCAAGTATTGGATGGCTCAAGACTTCTCCCTCTGTGCTCTCAAAGGAGGGATTCTGTTGTTTATTTTAATGTCATGTTCAGCTATTGGTTACTTTATGCTGAGCTGTGAACTGTGTGGTTCTTGGGAGCAGCATTAAAAGCCAGAGAGTGCCTCTGTTTTCAAGAATATCTATCACTCCACTGGTTTAGGCACTCGACTGGTTGTAGGATACATTTACAGCCACACAGGATACCTATCTGACCTGCAGACATCAGTGATGAACAAATCCAAATTGTCCACAGTGAAGAGATTAAAAAAATTCTGGAGGGTGAGTGAAAAATCTGCCTTAGTTTGTGCTCTAGCAGGGAAATGACAAGCAGATAGTGTTGGTGTTTGAGGACAGGCTGTTCTGCTGCATGCCTGGCATTTGGTCTGAGTTTTCATTGCAGGATTCGTTTGTGTGTTTGTTGGTTTGCATATTAGTTGTGTCTTTGCAGGTTTCTGGAGGCATTAAACATTCAGGTTAATGTGACTTGGGGAAAAGTTGGGGGGAATTGGAAAGAAGAAAGCATCTATGCAGGAAAAAAACCTTGAGGAAACTAAGCTGAACTGATTTCCTCTGTGGCCTTCTAAAATGCTATTTGATGGTGGAGGAACATAAAGATAGTATTACCAAAAAAACCCAAACCCCAAAGCCAAAACAAAAGAAAAGCCTCTTGTCCTCTTAGGCTGTATTTTCTTGTCCTCTTAGGCTGTATTTTCTTGTCCTCTTAGGCTGTATTTTAGAGCTATGATATATTGTAGAGCTGATCTGAATGGGACTTGCCCAAAGCCCCTGTAGCACTGGAATCTAATGTGGTGGTCAAATGAATTAAAGAGTCATAGCAGGGCATGTTTACTTAATAAACAACTGCATATGTTGTAGGTTAGAAATATGACCACAGAGAAACTGAACAGGTGATTATGATTCTTTACCAAACATGACATTAATTTGGTGCAACAAGTAAAAGGAGCATCTCTCTGAGATGCTGGTAAACTGGCTTTTTTTTTTTACTAGGAGTTTGCTTGAGAAGTTTAGGCTCAGTTTTCCCTGGCATTATATGATACCAATAGCAGTCATTTGAGAAGCAGTTTTAAAGGTGTTGAACAAATTTGCTTGGATGCTTACAGAAAATGGGGCTTTGGCATCAGTTAATTAAGCAGCGTAGATTGGTTTGTGTTACCAGTTAAAGGTGTTAGTAGTATACGTAGATTGGTTTGTGTTAGGAGTTAAATGTGTTATTAGTATTATGTATTAGTAGTGTATGTAGATTGGTTTGTGTTATTAGTTAAATGTGTTAGTATACATAGATTGGTTTGTGTTATTAGTTAAATGTGTTAATATACATAGATTGGTTTGTGTTATCAGTTCAATTAGTATTTATGTATTATTAGTATACATAGATTGGTTTGTGCTACTAGTTAAATGTGTTAGTATACATAGATTGGTTTGTGTTATCAGTTCAATTAGTATATATGTATTATTAGTATATATAGATTGGTTTCTGTTATCACTTAAATGTGTGATTAGTATTATGTATTATTAGTATATATAGATTGGTTTGTGTTATTAGTTAAATGTGTTATTAGTATATATAGATTGGTTTCTGTTATCACTTAAATGTGTTATTAGTATACATAGATTGGTTTGTATTGTCAATAAATGTGTTATTAGTACTACGTGTTATTAGTATACATAGATTGGTTTGTGTTATCAGTTAAATGTGTTATTAGTATACATAGATTGGTTTGTGTTATCAGTTAAATGTGTCATTAGTATTATGTATTATTAGTGTACATAGATTGGTTTGTGCTACTAGTTAAATGTGTCATTAGTATTATGCATTATTAATGTACATAGATTGGTTTGTGTTATCAGTTAAATGTGTCATTAGTATTATGTATTATTAGTGTACATAGATTGGTTTGTGTTATTAGTTAAATTTGTTATTAGTGTACATAGATTGGTTTGTGTTATCAGTTAAGTGTGTCATTAGTATTATGCATTATTAGTATACATAGATTGGTTTGTGTTATCAGTTAAATGTGTTATTAGTATTATGTGTTATTAGTTAATGTGTGGTTCCCCCCTGATCTGAAAAATCTGTTGACTTGCTTTCTGGTAGTATTGCCTTGAGTATTTAAAAGTAGCTGTGAGCTGAGATTGCATCAGCGATGAGAGATGATTGATCCCTGCAATCCACAGCGATTTTCAGTCAGGGCATTGAACAGCAGAGGAATTCCGTATCTTTGAGTCTGTCTTCAGATAGAGGTAATGTCTCTATGTAGGGTTTTGTTTGCTGAGAAGTGTTATTGCCTGAGTGAAAACTGTATTTTAATCATCATACAAGTTTCATTTATGCAAAGAGGAGCAGTTCCCTTAGAAATTAAAACATATCCATTAAGCATAAGTAGATATTCTATCACATTAAGTGACGGGAGATAACTACCCCAGTCAAAGCATGGGACTTAAATGGACTTAGGGAGCAGTTCAGTTTTAAGAAGCAAAATGTCCTTCTTGGATAGGAATATTTTATTTGCATATAGCTGAGTGCTTCACCGTGCAGCTGAATGTTTTGTCCTTCACCTCCTGTTTGTAAAAGCGATTAAGCTGCAGGCTATTAAGCATCCTTTAATTGACATGTTTTCTCTTCTTATCCCTGAAGCACTTCCCTCTATTCCATCATTTGGGTACCTGATATTTCAGAGTAATGCAGCTCAAAATCACATTTCTGCACAAGCAAATGCCAGCTTTAGAATCATAGAATCAGTTGTAGTTGGAAGGGACCACAAGGATCAGCCAGTTCCAACCCCCCTGCCATGCCCAGGGACACCCTACCCTAGAGCAGGCTGCCCACAGCCTCATCCAGCCTGGCCTGAAACACCTCCAGGCATGGGGCATCAACCACCTCCCTGGGCAACCCATTCCAGGCTCTCACCACTCTCATGCTGAAGAATGCTTTCAGTGCTGCTGTTTCTTTTTTCCTGCTTCAAACTCATCTGTACAGAAGGATGTCAGAATCTCAAAGAGGGCTTTTATGACCGGAATTAAACCCAAAAGGGTAGACCTTTTATTGGGCAGAGTGTGCATTTCTAATGAGCCATAATATATTGATGCAGGAGATTATAAGTCTCTGATATGGCACACACTCCCTTCCTCCACTTAACTCTCGGCATTAACTTGCTCAGTATTTATGGATACATCAAAATGATGATTTACACTGTACTTACCATTAACATCCCTGGCAATATCTCTCCATAGTTCTTGCCATCCTTCAGAATCCAGTCGTAAAATGAAGAGATTAACAGATAATTAAATTAAATCCTTAATTATTTGGGGATGATGAATTCACTCTGTGAGTCCAGAAAGGTATAGAGAGCTTTTTTTTTTTCCACAGGCGGTATAAATTGAAACCAGTGGAGCTATAATGATTTATGCCTGCTTGAGGATCTGACTCATACTGTTAATTATCTACTCCTCTTTTAAAAACATATTAATAAGAACTGGATGTAGGAACTGTTTATTAAATTATGAAGCTTTGAGGGTATTTTTGAAACATTATCTATATATGAAGATAACATTGCTCCAGAAGTGGCAGTATTTTTAAGTACAAAATGGAATGTCCTTCAGCAAAAGCTGGGGAAACTTCACTCCTCTTTCTCCAGTGGTTTCTGACATCCATGGGAAACCTCTCATTGTTTTCAATTAATTCTTGAGCTGACCTCTGCTTCATGCAGATATCCAAAGTGGTGGCATATAGGGTGACAAAGCTGGTGAGGGGCCTGGAGCACAGCCCTGTGAGGAGAGGCTG
>WAAF01018196.1:55751-142468 GCA_013400475.1 Tricholaema leucomelas | reverse complement strand
AGCCTGGCTGGGGCACTTAGTGCCATGGTCTGGTTAATTGGATAGTGCTGGGTGCTAGGTTGGACTGGGTGCTAGGTTGGACTGGGTGAGCTTGGAGATCTCTTCCAACCTGGTTGATTCTATGATTCTATGTTTAACTTACATACTGAGCTGTTTCAAGAGCTCATTAGTAACCGTCGTTAATGATGCAGAGGTGTTTGGTTAGCAGTTGCAGCAAGCTGGGAAGGAGCAAACACTGTGCCAGGTTTTGTGAGTAATGACAGTGTGATCGTCATGGAGACACAAAAATTGATATGAGAGTGTATAATGGCTACTTTAAATCCAGCCAGTCTCTTGTGTAAACCTCTCTTTAGAAAGTACGTAGAGTGCACATTATTTACTCAGTAGTGCACTCCACTGTGATCCATCATACCTGCAAGTATTTAAGCATCATATATTTTTAATAGATCTTTGGACCAATAGAGTATGATGACTGTAAAACCTTATTGTAGCCTTCCATGCCAAGTATTTGAAGTGATGTATGGAGTAAGTGTGCCTTAACTGAAAAAAATCTCTATAATATACTCTGGAAAATGCTTATGAGGGTGGGCTGAAGCAGTTTGTTCTCTTTGGGAACAACATCTGGAATTTTCACTGATTCCATCAAGAGGTTGTACTTTCCTGCTTCCTAAGTTGTGTGTTTTAAGCCATAAATTGGACTGAAAACACTGATTCTGGAGCATTTCTTTTTGTCTTGCCACTTCTTAGAAACATATCGTCATAACTAGTGGTTTAGGTGGCTTGTGTTAGTATGCAGAGGGACTGAGGTGTAAAAAGAAAGTCTTACTGTAGTGCTTGTAAAATACATGATCATTTTGAGGGATTGTAGGCTGACCTCCCAGCCCCAAAAGCAGCAAGGCTGAAATGTTTAAACTTGTTAACAAGGAGGGATCTCCACTCTTGCAACCCTAAGGTTTAGCTAGTAAGGCTTTCACCCTCCCTTGAGTGGCAGTTTCAGTGCTGAGGCACAGGCTACAAGTGCAAGTTCAAGACAGTATATCCTCATATATTCTCATTGCTCTCTGTAACACATCCATCAGGTAGCAATATGGTCTGGCTTTAAAGCTTTTTGAAGGATGCCATTTCTTCTTTGCAGTGTGCAGGACTGAAACTCTGGGTCGTACTGTGTCCTAACAACGTGCAGGGGCTCTGCCTGTTCTGACCAAGAAAGCATATGCTCATAGTAAATGCTTATGGCACAAATTCTGAATGAGTGAAGATGGATTTAGGAAGGGAGCATGCATCTCAGATAATTGCTCAATGGCTTCTTTTCTGCCTGTCCTTCTTGTAGCTTTTTAACAGGAGACTAATGAGAGCAAAAGCCCATCAATCAGCATCCCTTCCACCCTTCCATTTCTCATCCTCTGTAGCCAACACTAATGGGAGAAGGATGGCTGGGAGAAGAGTGGGAAAGAGGGAGGAGGCATCTGAAAGTCTTCAGATGACCTTCAGCATAGGCAGGCAAGGAAGGGCTTGAGCAGCCTCTGGCCCCTGGGCTGAACACCTCCTCCCTTCCTGCAGTGGAGAATGAGCCTGCAGCACCCATGGATTCCTGCTCAGGGAGAGTTGGAACAGCCTTCCCGCAACATGAGCAGCGGGGACCTGCCCGATGATGATCTGGTTAGTGCTGGCAGGTAGGAATGGAGGACTGAGAGGCACAAGGGTGACTGAGACCCCCGGATTCTGAGGTACATAGGTGGGAGGTGAGTTGGCAGAACTGTGTACTGAGTTGGCACAGGGCAGCAGAGGGTTTAGGATCTCTGGTTTTATTGGCTAGTCCTCCCTTTGCTTTCTCCTCTCCTCACCTTTGATGGCTTTCTGATCAGCTGGTGGAGGAAAGGAGGAGGAAGGAGGAATTTGGATAGCAGCTCACAAGACCACTACTTCAGGTGGGATTGACTCCTGTCCTTCAGCTTCCTTTGTTCTCAGGTAAGGAGCAGTAGTAATTTATGCATCTTGTAGTCCTCACGTTCAATGAAAGATTGGGCCACCTCCACTGCAACTCTCCTATTGTCAGAGACTTCCCATGGCTGAGTCAGGAGGTTCTGTTGTTCTCCCCTCAAGACTGATGGTTTCTACCCTGGCCCAGGTCTTAGCCACACTGAAAGGACTTGCTTGGAAAGGGCTCAAGCAACTGACCCAGGAAAGCTCTTAAGCATCAACCAATTGCGCATTAAGTTGCGTCAATCAAATTACTTTCAGTTATGAAAGTGAAAACGTCCATGTTCAGGAGATGCTGCTGCTGTGTTTGTGATGCATGTTTCTGCTGAGGATGGCTGAAAACAAACTGCATTGATTGATTCAAAATGATAATAATGGAAAACATTTTAGTGGGTACTTGAGCATGGCAGTTAGCGCTGCGGAGGTCTTCCTTGCTAAGACAGGTTTGCTTCAGCTCATCTTAGTTATTGAGGGCCTGTCCTCTGTGTTGGGAAACAAAGTGTAAATCAATGGAAATGTAAATTGCAGCTATTGCTGTGTACTGCTCCTTCTCTAACTCTTGTACTGTTCCTAATTGTACTTAACTGTTACTATTTGGTGTGTTGGTTCAAAATGGGAACTCCTTAATTTGCTGCATATGTAAGTGTCTATCATTGCTTGTTCGCCAAGGTCAGTAAGGGACTCCCAGCTACAGTAAAGTTGTTAAATGTAAACTGGATTAAAGAATTTACACACACTTGCAAATCTTACAACACTGCTCAGGCCACATCTTGAGTCTTGTGCCCTGTTCTGGGCTCCTCAATTCAAGAGAGATGTTGAGGTACAGGAACGTGTCCAGAAAAGGGCAACGGAGGTGGTGAGGGGCCTGGAGCACAGCCCTGTGAGGAGAGGCTGAGGGAGCTGGGAGTGTGCAGCCTGCAGAAGAGGAGGCTCAGGGCAGACCTCGTTGCTGTCTACAGCTACCTGAAAGGAGGCTGTAGCCAGGTGGGGTTGGGCTCTTCTGCCAGGCACCCAGCAACAGAACAAGGGGACACAGTCTGAAGCTGTGCCGGGAGAGGTCTAGGCTGGATGTTAGGAGGAAGTTGTTTGCAGAGAGAGTGATTGGCATTGGAATGGGCTGCCCAGGGAGGTGGTGGAGTTGCCGTGCCTGGAGGTGCTGAACCAAAGCCTGGATGGGGCACCTGGATGGGGCAACCTGTGCCAGTGTCTCACCACCCTCATTGCAAAGAACTCTTTCCTGACATCTCCTCTTGTCAATAGTCCCTCCCCAGCCTTCCTGTAGCCCCCTTCAGATACTGGAAGGCCACTATAAGGTCTCCACAAAGCCTTCTCTTCTCCAGGCTGCAGAGCCCCAACTCTCTCAGCCTGTCCTCATAGCAGAGCTGCTGCAGCCCTCTGAGCATCATATGTGTTTAAAACTTGTTTTGGTTCACTTGTTTGGGGCAGTCACTTTTCACCTGTGACTCTCATCCCAGGGGTTGGCTGCAGCTCTGCCTGGAGGTCAGTCTTGCTGGTGCTGTGCTAAGGGCTCTCTGTCATCACTGTTAGCAAAGACAACATGCCCTACAGAATTCACTTTAGCATTTCTAGTTGGCATTTGCATCATGAATGATGAGATCTGCGGTTTCTGGAGTAAAACCTTGGCCCACTTAATGTCTTTGGAAGACCTCCATCGGCTTTAGTAGGTCAAGAGTGAGATGCTGAGGGTCTTGTGGGTGAAAGCATCTCATTTAACAAGGCATGTGGCACAGGGTCTTAGGTACATTGCTTGTAGAGCTCCAGATATTCTGCTCTTGTTTAAATGAGTCTCTGCTTGTTATTAAGTGACTAATGACAAAGAGAGGTGATAGGAGAAGGGCAGCACGGCAGTCCAGCTCTCCTCTTCAGGGACAACATCAGCAGCTTCTCTGATTTTGCATTATTTACCTCCAGGGTGCAGGGACTTCTTCCTTCCACAGCCTGATCTTGTGTTATTTCCTGACAGTGCCCACATGAGCTTCACCAGCATGTGTTTGGCTCCCGCAGGCTGAACTTCTCAGCACTAACAAAACAGTGTCAGGGAGCCAGTATTTTGCCTTTGTTTGGCTTTATAGAGTCACAGTGATCTTCTTCCTAGAGTGCTGGGATTTGTTCAGATACAGGGTCTAGATGCCCTTGTTGGATACAGGAACTGGAGGATGCTCCCCCAGCTTAAGTTCCTAAATAGAATCTCAGCTTTCCCTTTTCTTTCCAAGCAGGAAAAAAAAAACAAAAAGGAGGAAAGCTGTAAGCAGTTTTGTGTTCCCAAAAGTATTGATGGAGCAGCTGAAATGCAGGGGGTTTGTATTCAGCAAAACCAGCTTCCTGTGCAAAAAAAAGGTACTTTTTATTGCTTATATTCAAATCACTGACAAAATGGTAGCAGAGAAGAAAATCTCCCATCTCACACACTTGTAGTACTACAAATCGCTTCCTCACCAGTGGGATTTGAGGGTTTCTCTGACTAAGCACAGACTGTCAGTGGGCTGAGTTGCTCTTGATGGGAAGTTTTGTGGTCCTTTCCAGGGCCTGTTGAGACAAGTGAGTCTTCCTGCTCAGCACTCTGCCACGGCCCCAGCACAAAGGCAGATCACAGATCATCTTTTATAGAACCATAGAATCAACCAGGTTGGAAGAGACCTCCAAGATCATCCAGTCCAACCTATCACTCAGCCGGCACTAAGTGCCCCAGCCAGGCTTCTCTTGAACACCTCCAGGAAGAGCAACTCCACCACCTCCCTGGGCAGCCCATTCCAATGCCAATCACTCTCTTTATGAAGAACTTCCTCCTAACATCCAGCCTAGACCTCCCCTGGCACAGCTTGAGGCTGTGTGTCCTTCTTCTGTTGCTGGTTGCCTGGCAGAAGAGACCACCCCCACCTGGCTACAGCCTCCCTTCAGGTAGCTGTAGACAGCAATGAGGTCTGCCCTGAGCCTCCTCTTCTGCAGGCTGCACACTCGCAGCTCCCTCAGCCTCTCCTCATAGGGCTGTGCTCCAGGCCCCTCACCAGCTTCATCACCCTTTTCTGGACATCTTCTAGTCCCTCAAATTCTCTCTTGAATTGAGGAGCCCTGAACTGAGACACAGCACTCAAGGTGTGGCCTGACCAATGCTGAGCACAGGGGCAGAATAACCTCCCTTGTCCTGCTGGCCACACTGCTCCTGAGCCAGCCCAGGATGCCATTAGTTCTCTTGGCCGTGTCTTTGAGACATGCTAACTCTTCATCACCCAAAGAAATGAAGGCTCCCTGGGATCTAGTGGGACTGTGGGTGTCAGGCTGTGTTGTGACAGCCAGTGGGGCTGATCCCTCCTCCCATACAAAGCACTGAGCAGGAAGCAGACCTTTCCCTTTTGCTGGCATCTCTGGTGAGAAATGCCTTTCTGACAGAGGCTTTGCTATATAACTCAGTTACAGTTTGCTTCCTCCAAGTGGAGGACAAGTGTTTATTACCCAAGGGCTCATGCATCTTTGATAGGAGGGAGTTTTCATAATCAAGGAAGTTTGTGAGCCTGGTCCAAGCCAGCACCTGAGGACCAGCTCCGCTGGTTAATCTTGCATGTGCCCTGTGCTAAACTGGATGTGTAATCTGAACGTTTCATAGCTGGTACTCCTGCAAGCTAATGTGCAGAGTTTAATGGCAAACACAGGCAGTGAAGGCCTGCTTGTAGTCACCTCTGCTGCGTTTTGTCTGGGACTGTACTAGGACTCATCTTGACCCTGTCTCCTTAGGGGATAATAATGATGACTTCTCCTTTGCCCAGCAACAGCACTGGAGGGTGGGAAGGGGATAGTATCCTTGAAGTGTAGTTAAGAATATCTGTTGGGTAGATAGTTGGATTAATGGTGTGGTGTCCTTCTGGATTAAAAAAAAAGGAAGGAAAATTGCAGACATTAGAGAAGCAGTGTGAATAGCTCAGGATGCCTCTGCAAACGCAGGAGTTTGCATCATTATGCAGATGTGGTGAGTGTAAAAGCCACGTAACAGGAATGATTTCTGATGGCAGCAAACAAAATGGCAAGGTCTTCAGTTCATAAAGGGCTTGTTTATGCAGCTCTGGAGCTTACTGGACTCTAGGGAGGCTGCAGCCAGTTGGGGTTGGGCTCTTCTCCAGGAAAGCAGCAACAGAAGAAGGGGACACAGTCTCAGGCTGTGCCGGAGGAGGTCCAGGCTGGATGTTAGGAGGAAGTTGTTGGCAGAGAGAGTGATTGGCATTGGAATGGGCTGCCCAGGGAGGTGGTGGAGTCACTGTCCCTGGAGGTGTTGAAGCAAAGCCTGGCTGGGGCACTTAGTGCCATGGTCTGGTTGATTGGCCAGGGCTGGGTGCTAGGTTGGACTGGATGATCTTGGAGGTCTCTTCCAACGTGGTTGATTCTATGATTCTAATGGCTTGCTGCCTTTGCTGTTAAGTGTTTTACTGGGCACTCTGGGAGAAGAGGGCTTTTTTTGCTTGCAAAAGTTCATCTCTTCAGGCAGGAGGACTGGCTTTTGCCATGCTTCATGACAGAGTGAGTGATCTCCAGCCTAGGCTAAAGACAGCCTAAAGTAGAGGATTGGTCACTGAGGTGGTCAGTTCCTTTCCCTCCAGCGAATTTTGGACAGTTTTGTGCAGGTTGTTTGATCCCAATACTGCAGCAAGCAGATGCTTGAGACATACCAATGTATTTATGGCCATTTTTCTCCCATTGTGATTTCCTTCTGTTACTCTTGGCTTTCCAGTAACTCCTGTGTGAGGCAAGGGGGAGAAGTATTTCTGTGTGTGCTGACTCAGTTCTCTGATATGACCAAGGAGGAAGTAGGGACTCTTGCACTGGGATCAGTCTTAATTTTGTCATTCTTGCCCTTGCAATTTTCTGCACAAAGGAAAGGACTACATTGGGAGCTGAGTGGCGCCAGCAGGCACCCTTGAGGTAGTAGAAAGCCTGAAGGCATATTTAACCAGAGGATGGATGGATATCTGCTAGGGCACATTTGAGAACATGTAGTTTAATTCATTCAGCCTTAGGGGAGAGAAAAGGTCTTTGTTGATATGCTGACTGTCTCAACTACCTGGGAAAGCCATTTCTGATATGGAGAGCTCTCTATCATTCAATGGACCCATTTGTTTTCAGCATCTCTCTTGTCTTAATGCACTGAAGTAGCTGAGCTGTATTAAGTGTAGTAAAGCTGCATGTTCCCAGAGATGCACTCAGAGAATGAAGAGGCCAGTGCAGAAGAGGGTACACTGATTTACCCCAAGATAGTCCTTGCATCCAGGCTTTGGGCTTGTGCAGCACTGTGGCCTTAGAGGCGACTTTGTTGGCTGCTTGGGAATGTGGCCGGACTCCTAGGCTGGATAGTTAGCAGAATGACAGAATTTATGATCCTGGTTTGAAGCAGGGGTCTGATCTGTACAGAGTGTAATCAGGATTTCCAGTCAGCATTTCTTGCCATTCCTCCTTGTGTCCTGTTGTTTTTCCTCTTAAAGCTCAGAGCAGGCACTTGCTGGACCACATGAATGAAGCAGGTTTATAGTTGCCTGCTGCATTTCACTTCTTTTATTGCTTCTGTGGAACTGTTTCTGAAAACTGAGTATCTCTCAAATAGTAACTTGATTGACAGTAAGTGGATGGGACTCTTCACTGACTGCAACAGTTTTGGGCTATGTATAGCAATTGATAGGGCAAGAAGTCCTCTTGCAGAAGGATATCATTGCACTGCCTTTCTTGCGGTGAAGAGCAATCCCTCCTGTAGCATATCAAGACTGATAGATAGCTGCAAGTAAAAGCCACAGACTGAAGTTTTTTGGCACTTTTTTCTTCAGAGAGGTACTGCAGAGAACTGTGACAGATTTCCAGCTCTCAACTTCGATTGTGTTCCCTGTCAGCTCTGCCAGAGTCGTTTGTTTGCTCAGCAGATGAAGCGGTAGTGGCATCTATTACTGAGAACAAACTCATCTTATTTTAAAAGCAATAAATTAATAAAGTGAAGCTGAGCTCTTTTTTTGGAAGACACATAGAAGGCTCCTCAGAAATCATAGAATTTGTAGTGACTCATAAATTCTTTATGGATTCTTCTTCAGCAGCCTTTTGCCTTTCAAATATGAACGAGCTTTTGTTGGTTTATACCTACTTGGTTTAGTCATTTTGATACTACCAAAGAGGATATATGAGTACTGTAGAAATAAAGTATGGCAAATGCCTCTGCTTTCCCAGTCCACTCCTCTAAGATTTGATGATTGCCTCATAATGTGCATTTTAGGTATGTGTACACATTAATTCTGACCACTGCAGATTACAGACTTGGTTTTGCAGTGGGGTTGCATACAGGGTGTCCGCTGAGCATATCTGTGGTGCTCTCTGGGTTCAAAGTCTATGCAGCTTGATGTAGCTGTTCTGTGCATGGAGGTCCTCTGGGTAACAACCTTAACCAGACTCTAGTACCTGAATTTTGCAGAAGCTATGCCCTGCTGATAGAACTGCCCAAAATTCAGGGATCACAATTCTTTCAGCAAGTCTCAGCCTGCTGCTCAGGCCAGCTGTTAGATTCTGTGGAAAGTCCTCTTCTTATACTCATTTCTTCTCTCTGCTTCTAGCTGTGCCTCTGTATAAACTGGTGCTGTTTTTATTGTTTCTGATTATAAGCACTTTAAAACCACTGATCTGTTCCAAGAACCATGTCTGAGTGGCCAGATGTAGCTTGCAGAGGTTTTGAGAGAGAGTTGTATTCAATTTATTACTAAAAACTCTCAGGTTCTTTCTTTCTCCCACCTGCTGTTGCTGGTGAGTCTGTTCCCCATCACTGAGAGTGTAGGGACCTGTAGAAGTTCTCTGAGGAGTTTGCTCCTTGCCATGGGATGCAGAAAGTCTGGTCAGAGCCCAGGGTGCTCTGCCTCACAGGGGACGTGGGTGCGTTGCTGCTGCTACCCTTCAGATCTGTGCAGACTGTGCCTGTTTTCCTTCCTCTTTCTCTCCATGCCTAATTTCATGTCTGCTGGTTGGACACCAGGACAGTGCAAAAGGTACTCTGCCTCCTCTTTGTGATAAGAATATTTGTAAGAGTATCTTAAAGAGGTCCCTTTGACCTCTCCCTACCATACCAAATCCAGAAATCATATTTTCCTTACCCTTATTTGTTTGGCCTCCTGCTATGGATTGGTTTGTTTCCTTCAGCACTCTTTCACAAAGCAAGAGGGAATGCTCAAAGGATTGCAACAATTAGGGTAAAGACGAATGTTAAAACACGTATAAAATGCCTTGATTCAACGATGAGTAATGTGGAGATGAGTTTATAGCAGTCTGCATATTTATGAAGGATGTAAACATGAGGAAAAAGAGAAAATATTTGTCATAACACATTGGAGTTTAATTTATATGCAGGGAATGGAATTTTAAATGGAATAATGTCTGCTGAATCTAAAGCAAATCCTTCCTCCCTGCAGCATTTCTTCAGCTATGGAACAGTTCCCAGGGATGCAGCTAAATCTCTTTGCCATTACATGAAAATTTTCAACTGACCTAGAGGAAGCACTAAAATATTGATTTAGGAGAGCAGCCTTGCATCAGTAAAGAGGTGGTCTGAATGATCTAATGGTTGGGGTTGTTTTCCATCACTAATTCCCCAGATCAAATCATCTTTGAATTTGGCAAGACCTGCAGAGGGTAAACAGCCTCAGAGACGTAGTTTCTAGTTTTTGTGCTATGCAGTGAGGATAAACAGCAACTGCTGCAGTGAGCCTTCATCAAGCTGTGATGGTATCACATCTAATTGCTCTGCAGACTATGTTGTATTTTAGCTTGATGCTGCTGAGAGGAGAAAGTAAAACTTTCTTATTTCCTTTTTGCACCAGCAACGCTCAAAGTGAGAATGCTGAAGTTGTTCTAGAAGCAGCAGTGTCTGTGAGTGTGGTCGATGTGGGTCCAAAGTAAACAGGCTGTTAGACTGCCTAGAGCAAAATTTATTCCTCAGCCCTTCTACAATACTTAGAAATTTCACAGGACAACTCAAAGAGTAATTAATTCCTGAGCAGCCCTCCGAAGCAGGCAGACATCAGTTACCTCATTGTACAGGCTCAGTTCCTCAGGAAGATCTAAATCTCTCACAGAGTTAAAGGCAGAGGGTGAATATGTACTGGAGTTACTGGGCACTGTCAACACCAGCTTACTTATCAGGGTCTACAGATGAGTTGAGCTGCCTGGCACTAGTTGTCTAGATTAGAAAACTGTCTCTTTACAAACCAGCTCAAAGGAATTGATGGCAAAGTCACCATTACAGAGTTCTGGCTTTGTCATCTACTCCAAATCTATTCCTAGTTGCATCCCCCATGCTGTTAACAACCCCTCTGAGGTTACCTCAGAGGGGTTGTTAACAGCATCTGCCCAAATAAAGCTCTCCTTGCTGAATGTGCACTGGGCAGATAAGGGAGATGGGCCAAATCTGGAGATCTGTGCAGCCCCATCACACAGTCAGGAGCTGTCATGAGAGCTTCTAAAAGCTGAAGTCTGTCCCTTCCCAGAAGTCCAGCACTGGCAATTGTTTGGAGTAGCATTTCAGTATACAACTACCTGAAGGGAGGCTGTAGCCATGTGAGGTTGGGCTCTTCTGCCAGGCAACCAGCAAGAGAAGGCGGCGACACAGTCTGAAGCTGTGCCAAGGGAGGTCTAGGCTGGATGTTAAGAGGAAGTTGTTGGCAGAGAGAGTGATTGGCATTGGAATGGGCTGCCCAGGGAGGTGGTGAAGTCACCGTCCCTGGAGGTGTTGAAGCAAAGCCTGGCTGGGGCACTTAGTGCTCTGGTCTAGATGACTGAATAGGGCTGGGTGCTAGGTTGGGCTGGATGACCTTGGAGGTCTCTTCCAACCTGGCTGATTCTGTGATTCTAAGGACGTGGAACTGTTGGAGCCAGTCCAGAGTAGGGCCATGAAGGTGCTCAGAGGGCTGCAGCAGCTCTGCTATGAAGACAGACTACAAGAGTTGGGGCTCTGCAGCCTGGAGAAGAGAAGGATTCAAGGAGACCTTACAGTGGCCTTCCAGTATCTGAAGGGGACCTGCAGGAAGACTGTGGAGGGACTATTGACAAGGACTTGTAATGTCAGGACAAGGAGGAATGGGTTTAAAATGGCAGAGGGGAGATTCTAAGTAGATGTTAGGAAAGCATTCTTTGCAGTGAGGGTGATGAGACGCTGGCACAGGTTGCCCAGGGAGGTTGTGGAGCACAGAAGCACCCACTGTGATCTCCACATCACATTGGGTGCTTCTGTGCTCCACAGCCTCCCTGGAGGTCTTTAGGACCAGGTTGGATGAGGCCTTGAGCAACCTGTTCTAGTGGGAGGTGTCCCTGCCTATGGCAGGGGGTTGAAACTGGCTGATCCTTGAGGTCCCTTCCAGCCTAAAGCAGCCTGTGGTTCTCTCTGTAGAGGTGTCTGGGAAGATGCACCAGCTGACATAACACACCCACATGCAGCTGGCTGTGTAGACTGAGGATGTGGGTTGGGAAGTTGTTTCAAGGGAACAGCATTTTCCAAAGAGATGGAGCTCTTACAGTGCTAAACACAAACCATTTTACTCTGAGTTTAGACACTTGGTCATACAGAGACAATGTGACATTAGTGCATTGTGGTCACACAGGATGTATGATTGTTTGATTATGTGGGCAGGCAGTGATGAAGAAAATAAGTCTTACAAGGAAGAGAATTTGTTAAAATCAAGACAAGAAAAGCACAGCAACAGGCAGGTAACCTAAGTGGGAAGAAAATCTTCCGTAACTTAGTTCAGAGATAAATATCAAGATTCAGGAGAGGTTTCAGGCCATCTGCTAATGTAAAGCAGGTTCAGTGCCAAGAAACACCATCTTGGTACAAAACCAATCTGCCCTTTATTATCCTGTAACTTGTAATAAGTCAGATGAACTTCTCTAAGGCAACTAAATATGGCATTATTAAATTGTCTTAGTACAAGCATGGTAAGCAAATATCCAGGCAGCTTATTTATGAACTTACTTCACTCTAAGATAATGAACATGCTTATTCACTTTGGAAGTCAGCTGGCTTTCTGACTTCTGCCTATAGAAAGCTCCAGGCCACTTGGGAATCTCTTTACTTCTGTTGTTTTCTAGAGTTCCTTTGTTAGTAGCATAGCTAAAGAGAAGAGGTGAAGCCTACAGTTATTATCGCCTATGGTAAGCTCCTTCCTGCCTTGCTATGTTCTTCTGATTACCTTACATTTTCTCCTCGTATTTCCTTCTGCTCAGTAATGCCTATAGGACTGCAGAAAGGCTCAAGATTAAATGATAGCATTGCACTTAGCTTAGTCTTTCTGACATTCTTCAGTGCTACTTAGGATTGAGGTCAGTCATCTAAGGATTCACCTCCTAACGAGCAGAAAGGTTTGCTTTGAATCATTAAGTCTCACAGGTCCCTTCTTCCCGCATCTCTGAAGCAGTGCATGAGAGGCTCTTTCATTTATAAGCTCCTGGCATGCTCAGATGACTTTCTTACATGGCTTGACTCAGTATCAAAGTCCATTATTTACTTACCAACAGTAATCCTTCTCTGGCCTCCCTGCAGTGGAGTACAGCCTGCCTGGGACTCAGCCGAACACTGGCTGAAGGATGCTTCCTGCAAAAGAGCTTTTCATGACTGGCAAAATGCCCTCATCTGCAAGCCCAGTGCCAGTGGCAACATTTTATCTTCACCTCTCACTCCTTTCTTCTCCATCTCCTATTTCCCCTCATCTCCCTCCTTTCTTCTCTGTCTCTTTTTTCCCCATCTTCTTTCTTTTCTCTCTATCTCCTCTTTCCCCCTCTTATCATAGAATCACAGAATCAACCAGGTTGGAAGAGACCTCCAAGTTCATCCAGTCCAACCTAGCACCCAGCCCTATCCAGTCAACCAGACCATGGCACTAAGTGCCCCATCCAGGCTTTGCTTGAATGCCTCCAGGGACAGTGACTCCACCACCTCCCTGGGCAGCCATCTTCCTTCTTTTCTTTTCGTGTCCTTATTTTCCCCCCTACCTTCTTCTTTTCCTCTCCCTCCTTTCAGTACCACCTACCTGCTCTCTTCCACCATACCTTTCCCTTCCCACCCCACCCCACGTTTTGCCCTTTTATCCCCAAACCCACAGCACCTGGGTTCTGTTGAGGCCCCTCCCACCCCAGGTGTGGCCACTTTGCCCTCCCTGCCCACTCCCCTTTATAATCAGCCCCAGGGAAGGCAGAAGCCCTAAGCTTGCCCATCTGGGCAGAGGGATCCTCCTCCCATCATCACTGGTGAGTCCCCAGGGTGCTTCACTGGGTGAATGGTGGAGGGGATCTAAAGGCCGGGGGGCCTGGTTGGCCCCCCGGCTCGGTAGGGTAGGCAATTACTCATTGCTTGAACATCACCTCACGGGCACTGGCTGGGTCTGCTCACTTAGGCTGATCTCTTCTATGTTTGCTTGTGACAAGACACAGCTGGAGCTCCATGGATGCCATAGTCTCCTTGCACATGGCTGGGGATGTCCTTGGGAAGAAGAGCTGTATTACTTCAGCAGAAGAACTCAGAGCACCGCAGTGGTACAACCATTCCAGCAGTATGAACTTGGGGAAGATGAACCTTTCCTAACTTAAATGAACTCTCTGTAGGTTGAAAAACCTCTTTTCAACACTGCCAAATCTTTGAAGTGGAAATGTTCCCGTTGTGAGGGAATGATTGAAGTGTGAAAACCACCTGTCTGTGAGAAGCCTGTAAAGGATCCCCACCTGCACGGATCAGTGGGACTGTATAACATCAGCTATTGCTGCGTGCTGATCTCTTTTTAGAGCCTCTATTCCTTCAGTCCCAATGTCAGTCTACAGCTAGTGCTGTAGCACCATGGAGTTGTCTATCAAATACCATCTCACAAGGCCATCCTGATAATGTAAAGGGCTGTAGGGTGTAGAACTGGAGCAGCCAGCTTTGCTGATGGGCTGAAGCAGAGTAAGAGGATAAAAAGCTTCAAAGGGATGCAAAGGAAAGTCTTGCAATGAGCAGAGATTAGGCATCTTGGTTTGGGTTGTGTGGAAAGGCCAAAATTCATAGGGGACTTAATTGGGAAGAAACATTGATTCAAGTAGAGATCCTCTGATTTTCAGTTTAAGGGACAGAAGCTCTCTTGTTCTGTTTTTCACTCGAATTGGGCCCCTGCAATCCCTTCAGCCAAGGGAACAGCACCTTCTTACTTCCATCTCCATAGGCACAAGACAGAATCATAGACTTAGCCAGGAAGAGACCTCCAAGCTCACCCAGCCCAATCCAGCACCCAGCCCTAGCCAATCAACCAGACCATGGCACTAAGTGCCCCAGCCAGGCTTTTCTTCCACATCTCCAGGGGTGATGACTCCACCACCTCCCTGGGCAGCCCATTCCAATGGCAATGACACTTAGAGGAGTTCCATTCCAAAGCATCAAGGTTGTGCTTGTGACCTAAGGCTCCATTTCCTGGGATTGTGCAAACCTTGCCTTGTGCCTGGGCTTTTCCTCAGTCTTTTATCTGTTCTGGACAGCAGTCACAAGGCAGATTTCAGAAAAGCTAATCAAGCTGGAAGGGTGGTGGCAGGCTGCTCAAGTTGTGTGGTGCCAGAGAAGACAGTGGAATAACACTTGGGTTAAGCACTTGTGGTGGACACAATTTTTCTGTAGGAAGAATAAAATCCTTTAATTTAATTTCTTCTTTTCTTTTGCAGTACCCTCATGCCTCAGCTCTTGCAAGCACTGTGTATGTGTAAAATGCAAGGCACATTATGCTGGCTGTTTGGAGAGTCTGACAATGTGATTGGTTCAATGTCCTGTAACTTCTGAATGGTGAATGATCTATAAATATTTTAAAACTCCTGCTTCAGCTATAACCTCACTGAAATCCATACTGAGGCTTCTTTTCCCTGATAGATGCCTTCAGAGCTGCAATTTCATCTGGTCTTACTGTTGCAAATCTTCATCAGGAAAAACAAGGCACTGGTGGCTCAAGCCTACTCCTGAAGTGTTTGGGTTAAGAGTGCATTGCAGTCATTATCACCTTCTTGCATTTCCCCAGACCAATGGGCCTTAGCAAATCTTTACAATAGGGATGGGTGCAATCCCAGGCACGGTTCCAGGCTGGGTGGAGAATGCCTGAGAGCAGCCCTGAGGAAAAGGCCCTGGGGGTCTAGGGTGAGGAAAAGCTCAACATGAGCCTGCAGTGTGAATGCAGCCCAGACAGCAACCCTGTTCTGTCCATGGTCAGAGATGCTTTGACAATAATTTCCTTTCACCTATTAAATAAAGCAGTGAAACAATGTAGTGGTTACAGTACCATTTCCACCCTGTACAGGCATACTGGGAAGAGAATATCTACTGAGAAGGGAGAAATGGTCAGACACAGCAGTGCTTAGGATTGGATTTGTGCATATATCAATGGCACTGAAACACCCTTGAATAATCTCTGCCTCAAAGCAAAATTTGACTTGCCTAATGATCTCATTTTGTCTTGTTGGGTGAATAAAAGGTTATGATAATCTCAAGGGATCCTCTAATTCCTCAGCTGAAAACTATCTGCAGCAGTGCTGCTTTCTCTACGCAAACATGAAGGAGGTCACAAAGGACCATGAAGATGCTGCTCAGAGGGCTGCAGCAGCTCTGCTGTGAGGACAGGCTACAAGAGTTTGGGCTCTGCAGCCTGGAGAGGAGAAGGCTTTGAGGAAACCTTAGAGTAGTCTTCCAGTATCTGAGGGGGGCCTACAGTAAGGCTGGGCACAAGATGAGGGGTAATGGAGGTTTAAAGTGGCAGAGGAGAGATTCAAAGTAGATGTTAGGAAAGGATTCTTTGCAGTGAGGGTGGTGAGAGACACTGGCACAGGTTGCCCAGGGAGGTTGTGATCTTCGATCACATTGGGTGCTTCTGTGCACCACAAACCTCCCTGAAGGTGTTCAAGGCCAGGCTGGATGAGGCCTTGAGCAACCTGTTCTAGTGGGAGGTGTCCCTGCCTATGGCAGGAAGTTGGAACTGCCTGAGCTTTGAAGTCCCTTCCAACCTAAACCATTCTATGATTGTAAATTTAGAGTTTCAGGGCTTGGTGGCTAAAGGAATTTCCATAACAGGCTGGTGCTGCGTTTGTCTTCCTCAGCAGCCAAGCAGGGAACCAGCATGACAGTGTCTCACATCAGTATGATGTGTATGGTCAGTGCCATTTATTGAAGCCAAGAGTGATGCTTATGTAGTGGCTAATACCAGGTGTATAATTCTGATAGGTTACACAGCAGAATATGGACTGTCCACACGCATAGAGGCAGAGCTGACCAAGCTACCCCCTCCTAAATCCCTCTCACACAGCTAACTGCAGATAACAACTTCTCTGCTGGCTGCCTTCAAGTCTGTTTTTCTCCTGTAGCTGTACCTCCTTATCAGAATGACCTAAGGTTACCCTTCCTACTCTCCTTCGTTCAGACTGCTCAATTCTGACCAAACCCTGCCAGGCTAGAGTGCAGAAGAAAGATGTTCACTTCAGTGAGGGTCACTGAGAGGGAGGAGTGTAAAAGCATCCCAGCCTCTGTACCACATCAGTGGGTACCACTGTGTACCACCACAGCAGGGCTAGCAGAAAGAAGGTGGTTTTGAAGAAGACTACTCTGGTATTCAATTTTCTGCTTGCCTTACATGTTGTGTTCATACCTACAACTACCTGAAGGGAGGTTGTAGCCAGGTGGGGTTGGTCTTTTCTGCCAGGCAACCAGCAACAGAACAAGGGGACACAGCCTCAAGTTGTGCTGGGGGAGGTCTAGGCTGGATGTTAGGAGGAAGTTGTTGGCAGAGAGAGTGATTGGCATTGGAATGGGCTGCCCAGGGAGGTGGTGGAGTCACCGTCCCTGGAGGTGTTCAAGAGAAGCCTGGCTGGGGCACTTAGTGCCATGGTCTAATTGAGTGACTAGGGCTGGGTGCTAGGTTGGACTGGATGATCTTGGAGGTCTCTTCCAACCTGGTTGATTCTATTCTACCAATTAGTTATAAATACTCACTGGAAAGCTCCTGGACTAGCTAAGGCTTGAGACATACATTTTAATATTAACTGATGTTCTGAACTATGCACCTGGCTTTTACTTTGGCAAACCCAGGGTTTTCCATCCTCTTCCAAAGGCTGCACCCTTCAAAACAACCCTAGAGCCCTCCCTGACTGCCTCACTGAAACATATCAGAGAGTCACTCCGCTTGTGTCTTGTTTCCTGCACTCTATAATAAATACTGAGCAATTAGTCTGTGGTTATGTAATTTGTAAAATTGATCTGCTCCCTGAAAGTCTGATTCAGTGGCAAAGAAAAAGTAAAGGCAGCTGAAATGTCTGCTGTAAAGGTTAAGTGTGTGTTTTATTTTCCATAGAGGATTACATCTCTTCCCAGAGGAGTTTTGTGTATCTGAAGGACCTTGTGGAAATGAGTTTTCTTTATTCAAAATCCACAGTTCCATCAGGAATTTCTTCAAAATGATGTTATGGACACGTTTAGAGATTTAGGATATCAGGAAATAGAAAGGGCTGAGCTATAAACACAGCTTTACCCCCACTATCAATCAGGCTGAGCAGGGAATTAAGGGAACAGCAGGTTTTACTCACGGAGGTGAGATAGGCATTTGGCAGTGATCCCTTGCTGGGTTTCTCTGTTCTCAGCTGCCTCCTGATGTTGCAAGCAATATCCAATAATGTAGATCCAAAGGGTAGAAGCCCAAGGCAAGTGGCAAAGCTGCCAAAATCAGAAATGTCTTGAGACACAGCTGCCACAAAACAGGGAATCATGGAATTGATGCTGCTTTGGCAGCGGCAGGGGAGAGCCAAACTTGGTCTGAGAGTAGCCAGTTCTGGGTGCCACCAGCAGCTCTCTCTCAAATGGACCCAGGACTTGCCAGGCCTGCAAGTTTGCACTGAATGGTGTAAAAGTGGGGAGACCCTTCCAGAGGCAGGGATGGTGTAAAACCAAGAGACATGCAAAAATGTGGGAGCTGTCCAAAAGTGGGGATGGTCCAAAAGGGGAATTCTGTCATGGCAGGAACCTCTCCTGTCGGGCACTCTGTCAGGGCAGGAGCTCTTTTCGAGGCAGAAGCCTCTTTTGCTTTCTCTGTTGCTCTGTTTACCCTTTTCTAGGCCAAGTGTCCACTTACCATTTTATACTGGGTGTGAAAACCCAGCCAGCCACCAGCCCGGCTCCGGGGTGGGCTGCCACACTGCTCAGCACACGTGCAGAAAGGTGCCTCCTGTTGTTCCCCCTTCAAGCCTGAAAGCATTTTCTTCTCCCCATTCAAACCCGGGGCAGGGGGTAGGAGAAGAAAGGAATTTGGAGTACTCCAGAACAAAAACTTCTGGGATCTTTAATATGTTTGTTGAACTTTGCTGAATTTTGTTGAGTAGCCCAAGTCCAAAAGTGAACTGAGCGCACACACACACATAAAGCACAGTCACATCAGAGCTGTTTCCTTAGCCAGCCAGCTTTACAGCATCCTATTAAAAATAAGCAGCCAGGGAATCTTTGCAGTTAAAAGATGTTGTCCATATCACCTGAGATTCTAGAGATAGGAATCCTGTTTTGAGCAGCCTTCCACTTGTGAGCCAACCTGTAAACCAGCGGCACTAAATTAAGCATCACGCAGCCTTCTCTAGAAGAAGATGAAGCAATGTTTAAGCCACCAGTTAATGGGTGTTTAGTGCACACCATTGCTCACTACTCCATCAAGGAACTTGCTCTCAGTCAAATGACAAGCAATGAGAAATGCTTTAATTGTTCCTAAATTATTTTGTGGTAATTAGTCAGCCTCAATCCTAGGGAAGAGAATAAGCTGAGGATAAGGCAGTATTTCCTGAAGAAATATGCGTACCCAGCAGTCATTAACTAAAAGCATGTTCGTGTTTTCCTGTCCTCTATGTGTCTGGGAGGATCTGTGCCTATGCCAGAGTGCTCAGACTTTGCTGCATGATGGCTGCTTGTCAGCTGAGCCAAATAAATGCAAACCTTCTGCCCCATTTTACATCTCGGGTCATAGCTCACACAGAACCACAGAATTCCTTAGATTGGAAAAGACCTTCAGGATCCTCAAATCCAATCATCAGTTTCACACTGACAAGTCCTTGACTAAACCAAATCCCTCAGCACAACATCTGATCACTGTGAATCGCTGTGGTTGGAAAGGACCACCAGGATCAGCCAGTCCAACCTTCATCCCAGAATCCTTCATCACTAGACCATAGCCTCAAGCACCACNCATGCCCAGAAATACAGAAGTTATCAAGGATGCTCCAGTATCTGAAGGGAGCCTACAGGAAGGCTGGGGAGGGACTATTGACAAGGTCTTGTAATGAAAGGATGAGGAGGATTTGGTTTAAACAGGCAGAGGGGAGATTCAAACCAGATGTTAGGAAGAAGTTCTTACAGCTGCTGGGGGCTAGGGGAGGGTCACTCCTCCCTTGGTTGGCAAACATAACTCTCACTAACATGCAGCAAAACTTCACACTTGTATGGGGAAATAAAATGAGATTAAAAACCCACAGAAACCAAAGAGAGAAAGAAAGAGAGAAGTATCCTCAGCAGGACCTCGAATGGTTGGAGCCAGTGCAGAGGAGGCCACAAAGATGCTGAGAGGGCTGCAGCAGCTCTGCTATGAGGACAGGCTACAAGAGCCTGCAGAAGAGAAGGCTTTGAGGAGATCTTACAGCAGCCTTCCAGTATCTGAAGGGGACACACAGGAAGGCTGGGGAGTGACTACTGACAAGGTGTTGTAATGACAGGATGAGGAAGAATGGATTTAAACTGGGAGAGATTCAAAGTGGATGTTCGGAAAGGGTTGTTTGCAGTGAGGGTGGTGAGACACTGGCACAGGTTGCCCAGGGAGGTTGTGGAGCACAGAAGCACCCAATGTGATCAAAGATCACATTGGGTGCTTCTGTGCTCCACAACCTCCCTGGGCAACCTGTGCCAGTGTCTCACCACCCTCACTGCAAACAACCCTTTCCGAACATCCACTTTGAATCTCTCCCAGTTTAAATCCATTCTTCCTCATCCTGTCATTACAACACCTTGTCAGTAGTCACTCCCCAGCCTTCCTGTGTGTCCCCTTCAGATACTGGAAGGCTGCTGTAAGATCTCCTCAAAGCCTTCTCTTCTGCAGGCTCTTGTAGCCTGTCCTCATAGCAGAGCTGCTGCAGCCCTCTCAGCATCTTTGTGGCCTCCTCTGCACTGGCTCCAACCATTCGAGGTCCTGCTGAGGATACTTCTCTCTTTCTTTCTCTCTTTGGTTTCTGTGGGTTTTTAATCTCATTTTATTTCCCCATACAAGTGTGAAGTTTTGCTGCATGTTAGTGAGAGTTATGTTTGCCAACCAAGGGAGGAGTGACCCTCCCCTAGCCCCCAGCAGCTGTAAGAACTTCTTCCTAACATCTGGTTTGAATCTCCCCTCTGCCTGTTTAAACCCATTCCTCCTCATCCTGTCATTACAAGACCATGTCAATAGTCCCTCCCCAGCCTTCCTGTAGGCCTCCTTCAGATACTGGAGCATCCTTGATAACTTCTGTATTTCTGGGCATGAAACATATAATTTCTCCTGTAAGCATCATTTTGGGATACTTCCAGAACATCCATGTTAATGTCACAAACTTGGTTTTGCTTTATCTAGTGCTGAATACTAGGTGAGTCAAACATTCCTTTTTGGTGGGGAGTTTTGGAGCAGAGGTGCCAATAAAACAGAGTCTGTTCTGGACAGATAATTGAACAGCTGGCACTAGTCCTGTCAATGAGTACAAAAGGCACCACAGAAGGAAAGCAGGCAGCTTTTCTTCTGTAGTTATAACCTGCACAGTGCATCCTGGTTTTTCCTTCTGTCTAAACAGGCAGCTGTACAGCAATTACCATTAGCATGAATTGAGCAAGCTTGCAAATTGTCTTCAAAGTCATCCAAGAAAGCATCTGCATCCTTCAAAGTAGCTGAAATATCATATTGATATGATATGCAGTTAGTCAGATCATTTGTAAGTTTTCTTTGGGACAAGTTAAGTGCACTTTATATGTTTTATCTGGATGACTTCTAGTGCATGGGAATGTGAATTATTCATACATTGCTTTTTGGGTCTGGGAGTCTTTATACAGCTTTTGTTTGCTAATGCATTTGATAGGCTATTTTGTGCACTCATACTTTATATAGGTAATGCCAGCAGTAAAATGTGTGCTGAGTTATACATTCTGTAGCAAGAGGCCGCTCAGCACTGCTCAGGCCACACCTTGAGTAGTGTGTCCAGTCCTGGGCTCCTCAGTCTCAAGAGAGATGTTGAGATACTGGAAGGTGTCCAGAGAAGGGCAACAAAGCTGGTGAGAGGCCTGGAACACAGCCCTGTGAGGAGAGGCTGAGGGAGCTGGGGGTGTGCAGCCTGGAGAGGAGGAGGCTCAGGGCAGACCTCGTTGCTGTCTACAACTACCTGAAGGGAGGCTGTAGCCAGGTGGGGTTGGTCTCTTCTCCCAGACAACCAGCACCAGAACAAGGGGACACAGTCTCAAGTTGTGCCAGGGGAGGTCTAGGCTGGATGTTAGGANTTCTATTCTATTCTATTCTATTCTATTCTATTCTATTCTATTCTGTTCTGTTCTGTTCTGTTCTGTTCTGTTCTGTTCTATTCTATTCTGTTATGTTCTGTTCTGTTCTAGTCTATTCTATTTTTCCTCTGTTCTACTTCACAAATCTAAAGGTAGTTGATACGGTGAAGCTATCATCTAACTCATCAAAAATGCACCTCTGGTGAACTGTCACTTGGTATGTTGATGTAGGATTGGGATTGTTGTCCAATTTGCTGAAACAATGAAAACTCAAATATCTGCTCTGGAAGCTTCAATATAATACCCAGAGTCCATTTGGGGCTTCTTAAATTTGTAGTATGAACAAATAGAATCAATAGTTGTCATCTGATGATAATAACTGATAGTATTCTTGGGTGCTTGTGTGTGATTGTGGCCCTCTAGCTAAACTCATGTCCTGTTTTCACAAAGGAAAAAGAGAAGAGGGCAACCTCTGTAATTTTTTACCCCAAGTGACACAAGATCTGAAGGACTACAAAGGTCTCTTTCTTCTTCTTGTATTACAAAATATTTCTTATAGATGAAAACATTGCCAAGGCAATATCCATAAAAGTCTTCCATTGCAATCCATGGTGAATCTTCCCAGGGAACCTGCTTGGTTTGGTCAGTGTGGTTCCTTGAGGCTGCTAAGTAGACCAGAGCTTCATTTAGCTAGCATCAAAAGGCAGTTCCTGCTGGGCATTGTTTCCTGTTCACAGTATGAACAAGCTAAGGTGATTTAGGGAGGGGTTTGCAAACACAGAGTGTTAGATGTAGCTGGCTCCAGCTACCTCCTGGAATTAGCAGCTCCCTCATGATCTGGGGCACTTTGCAGTATTGGATCTCCGTGGCTCTTAGGCAGGGCTGAGTCCTTTGCTTTGGGTTGTTCTTGCTGTCCTTGGAAACAACTGCCAACAAGTTAACATTGCTCAAGGGCATATTTTCATGAGCAAGGTCTCCTTAACAGAATTCTGCAGTCTCTCAAGTCTTTGTTAGGATTTCTCTCCTCTCTACTGGCCATCTTGATCTAGGATTGCTCTTGAATTCTAGGTCTGCACAGCTAGATTGAGTGTATCTCTCCCCTCAAAGGTTGGCATTCAAAAGAACTGTAGAATGACTTAAACCTCGCTGCAGTCTTCCTGTGCACTCGGCAGTGCTAACTGCTCCAGTGTATAAAGTGGACTCTTGTGGATTTGAACACTTTGGGACCACATCATTCATTGCAGTGAAAGCTCCTATTATCAAAAGGTGGCTGCTGTGGCACATATGTATCCCTCAGATACACTGAAGACATCTTTTACTGGAAAAGGATATTTGAGCAGAGACAGAAAAACAAACAGTAACCCCAGCAGACAAGTACCAGACACAGACCTCCCTAATTGAACATCAGACAGGTGCAGGAGCTGTCTTATCAATTAGTGAGATTACCTCCTGCATGGAACTTTAGCCCAGCATCTTGGACATTTACCTAACCATTTGGATCCTCAAGTCACACTTTGTCATGTAAGGAAAATATCCTCACAGCTCTCTGAGCCCCTTTTAGTGCTGGTGCCATATGCTGCCGTTATGCTGCTGTTGAGGTGTCTGTCCTGCTGAATTTTACTGCAGGAGGAAACAGTCACCATTGGCAATTTTACACAGGTTGTGTTCAGCTTGAGCCTGGCACCAGATCCGTGTTCCAAGTCATAGAATCAGCCAGGTTGAAGAGACCTCCAAGCTCATCCAGTCCAACCTAGCATCCAGCCCTAGCCAATCAACCAGACCATGGCACTAAGTGTCCCAGCCAGGCTTTGCTTCAACACCTCCAGGGACAAGGACTCCACCACCTCCTTGGGCAGCCCATTCCAATGCCAATCACTCTCTCTGCCAACAACTTCCTCCTAACATCCAGCCTAGACCTCCCCCAAAACAACTTGAGACTGTGTCCCCTTGTTCTGTTGCTGTTTCCCATCAGGTAGCTGTAGACAGCAATGAGCTCTGCCCTGAGCCTCCTCTTCTCCAGAATGCACACCCCCAGCTCCCTCACAGGGCTGTGCTCCAGGCCCCTCACCAGCTTTGTTGCCCTTCTCTGGACACCTTCCAGCACCTCAACATCTCTCTTGAATTGAGGAGCCCAAAACTGGACACAGCACTCAAGGTGTGGCCTGAGCAGTGCTGAGTACAGGGGCACTATGACCTCCTTTGCCCTGCTGGCCACACTCTTCCTGATCCAGGCCCAGTGTCTGGTTTGTGTATTCCTTTCAAAGAAGTGTTCCTCTGTGAGGGTTTTGCCTTGCCTCTGGCAATGATCAATATGTAATGTTTCATAAAAGAGACTAAATGGGGAAAAGGAAAAACCCAAACCATTTTGCACTGAAGCAGTTGTACAGCACTGTTAATTCGTTCTCAGTGCCCTGTGAGCATTTTTGTGCATTCTTAAGCCTAAACTGAGTCTGGCCTCAGGTTGCATGAATAAAAAATAATTACTGCTAATGAACATTTTTATCATCTGGATTCAAAGCAGCCTATCTTAATTAACTCAGACCTGCTTTTACTTAGGGTTTTCTTTTAAAGGAGAAGGCTAAAACAACAAGTGAAAGCCAAAGAGGATTTGCAGTGCATATTTCTCCAACTTCCTACACATCACCTGAATTCTTATTCCATTGCCACTCCACAGCCTCGTTTGTTAAACTTTTCCCCATTCCTCTTACATGGATTCCCATACTTCCCACTCTGATATGAACGAAAAGAATCACAGAAGCAGCCAGGTTGGAAGAGACCTCCAAGCTCATCCAGTCCAACCTAGCACCCAGCCCTGCCCAATCAACCAGACCATGGCACTAAGTGCCCAATCCAGTCTTGTCTTGAATGTCTCCAGGGATGGTGACTCCGTCACCTCCCTGGTCCAACCTATCACCTAGCCCTGTCCAATCAACCATATTGTGCCCCAGCCAGGCTTTTCTTCAACAGGTCAGGGGCAGCAACTCCACCACCTCCCTGGGCAGCCCATTCCAATGCCAATCAGTCTCTCTGCCAACAACTTCCTCCTAACATCCAGCCTAGACCTCCCCTGGCACAACTTGAGGCTGTGTCCCCTTCTTCTGTTGCTGGTTGCTTGGTGGAAGATCCCAACCCCAGCTGGCTACAGCCTCCCTTCAGGTAGTTGTAGACAGCAATGAGCTGTGCCCTGAGCCTTCTCTTCTGCAGGCTGCACACCCCCAGTTCCCTCAGCCTCTCCTCACAGGGCTGTGCTCCAGGCCCCTCCCCAGCCTTGCTGCCCTTCTCTGGACACCTTCCAGTACGTCAACATCTCTCCTGAATTGAAGAGCCCAGAATTGATACAATTGGTTCTAGCATCCCTTAATTTAATAAAAGCACAAAGTGTGCTCATCCTGAGGAGAAGAGAGAATATTAATGAGGCAATCATAAGGTCTGATCTCCAGAAGTATGTGATTAGGTTTTATTTTAACAGGGTAATGAGAAGAGAAAGAGTCCCATTTTACTGATTTCATTTCCTATAGCCTATATAAGGACCTAAAAATGATCAAAAGAAAAAATCTCTGTGGAATACTGATTTAGGTTCATCTTCTTACGTCCCCTCTTAAATGTTGTGTTCGTCATTACTCTTTGTGTATTGCATTGTTTTACAGCTGAGATTTCTCAGCCTCACACTTCCCATTGACGTTAATGGGAATGGTAGATCAAAATCCAGTAGGTGGCTTGGAAAATCTCAGCTATATTTTCACTGTGCTGTAGAAATAGTGCTGAATTTATCCTCACACCGCACCTCAGAGACAGGTAAATATCTTTTAAACATATTTTATTGAGGTTGAAGTGTGCAGAACAGAGATGAGAGAGACATAATGGGCCTAATCCTATTGCCTTAATCTGGCATTGGAGGCTGTGGTCATGAGCCAAACCCATTAAGCATTCATCAGCAGAACCAGCCTGAGGTTGTGTTTGCCTAATACTGTTTAAAAGGATGAGCTAGGAGGAAAATCTGCCCACGTGAGGGGGGCAGGTAACACCCAAACCATCACAATTGCCAGGAGTGCTGCATCAGCAGCTTTATCATAGTATCACAGTCTCACAGTCTCACCAAGGTTGGAAGAGACCTCACAGATCATCAAGTCCAAGCCGTTCCCACAGAGCTCAAGGCTAGACCATGGCACCAAGTGCCACGTCCAATCCTGCCTTGAACAGCTCCAGGGACGGCGACTCCACCACCTCCCTGGGCAGCCCATTCCAGTAGCCAATGACTCTCTCAGTGCAGAACTTTCTCCTCACCTCAAGCCTAAATTTCCCCTGGCACAGCTTGAGGCTGTGTCCTCTTGTTCTGGTGCTGGCTGCCTGAGAGAAGACAGCAACCTCCTCCTGGCCACAACCACCCCTCAGGTAGTTGTAGACAGCAATAAGGTCTGCCCTGAGCCTCCTCTTCTCCAGGCTAACCAATCCCAGCTCCCTCAGCCTCTCCTCGTAGGGCTGTGCTCGAGGCCTCTCCCCAGCCTCGTTGCCCTTCTCTGGACACGCTCAAGCATCTCAATGTCCCTCTTAAACTGGGGGGCCCAGAACTGGACACAGTACTCGAGGTGTGGTCTAACCAGTGCAGAGTACAGGGACGGAATGACCTCCCTGCTCCTGCTGACCACACCATTCCTGATGCAGGCCAGGATGCCACATTGGTCCTCTTGGCCACCTGGGCCAAGAGGGCCAATGCAGCAGTAGAGATGATCTCTACAGCTTTGCTGGGGTTTGTAGTGTTTGCTGAGGCCTGAGGGCAAACCACATTATGTGACTTTTATGTTAAAAAAGTATAATATTTAATTCATCCAAGAAACCCCAGGAAAGGGCTGGAGAGTGCTTCACCTTCAGGTGAAAGCTGTTTGCTCTCAGCAAGTAAAGGCACAGCCAGTGAGTCAGGAGATTACTGTGCTGCTGGAACAGCCTGTCACAGCCTGATGCATGATGTCACGGCAGGACACTGTCTCCTAGCAACTGCCCGCAGTTGCTGTCTTTACGTTTAACCCTTCCAAATTCCCATGCACACCAGGATGCCACCAGGATGTGTTTGCAGGGCAGCTTCTGCTGCAGTTTAATCAATACTGCTCTTCCACTCCTCTGAACAAAGCAGGGGCAGGCCAGAGGGCTCCAACAAATTGACTTGGCTAAATGGGGTGGATCAATCTGCAATGCCAAGGCAATGCTGTGGAATTTGTTCTCCTTCTTTTACCTTCCCAGGGAGGTGGTGGAGTCACCATCCCTGGAGGTGTTCAAGAGAAGCCTGGATGAGGCACTTAGTGCCATGGTCTGGTTGATTGGCTAGGGCTGGGTGCTAGGTTGGACTGGATGGTCTTGGAGGTCTCTTCCAACCTGCTTGATTCTATTCCTATTCTTTTTCTATTCCTTGTGCTTTTTAGAGGTGGGATTGTTTGTACTTTATCGAGTGTATAGTAACTCCTATGATTCTACCGAAGTTTGCCTTACAGCATGCTTCTCTGCAAGGCTCTGAGTTCATCATATCCAGCAACAGTCTGAACTTGAGCCAGCAGAGTGCCCAGGTGAGCAGGAGAGCCAACAGCATCCTGGCCTGGCTCAGAAGTGTGGCCAGCAGGACAAGGGAGGTTATTCTGCCTCTGTGCTCAGCACTGCTCAGGCGACATCTTGAGTACTGTGTCCAGTTCTGGGCTCCTCAATTCAAGAGAGATGTTGAGGTGCTGGAACATGTCCAGAGAAGGGTAACGAAGCTGGTGAGGGGCCTGGAGCACAGCCCTGTGAGGAGAGGTGAGGGAGCTGGGGGTGTGCAGCCTGCAGAAGAGGAGGCTCAGGGCAGACCTCATTGCTGTCTGCAGCTATCAGAAGGGAGGTTGTAGCCAGGTGGGGTTGATCTCTTCTGCCAGGCACCCAGCAACAGAACAAGGAGACACAGTGTCAGGTTGTGCCAGGGGAGGTCTAGGCTGGATGTTAGGAGGAAGTTGTTGGCAGAGAGTGATTGGCATTGGAATGGGCTGCCCAGGGAGGTGGTGGAGTCACCGTCCTTGGAAGTGTTCAAACAAAGCCTGGATGAGGCACTTGGTGCCATGATCTGGTTGATTGTCTAGGTCTGGGTTATAGACTGGAGTGAGTGAGCTTGGAGGTCTTTTCCAACATGGTTGATTCTATGGCTTTTCACTTTGTTATAGGCTGCTGTACAGACAATGCATCTCCATGATGGCACAGCTCTGCAGCATGCCACATGTGATACATGTGCAGTGTGACAGCAGGAAAGTTGTTGCTATGTGGAGAGGGAAGTTGGTAATGGAAGTCTCTGTAAAGGCTTTCCTTACAAGCTTCTAAATAAAGAAAAAAAGGGCTTAGAAGGGTTTTATGGACCTAATTCAGTCTCAGCAAGCTAAGTACAGGAAATCATGGTGCCAGTGATTTTGAGGTACAGAAGAGTTAACAAGGTGAAGGGAAGGTACTTAGCAGTTGTGTAATGGCTCATGCCCAAATCGCTGAATTTAATGAACTAACTTTGGTCTCAGATGGCTTTCCAGTATCTGAAGGGATCCTACAGGAAGGGTGGGGAGGGACTATTTACAGGGTCTTGTAATGTCAGGACGAGAGGGAATGGGTTTAAACTGGCAGAGGGGAGATTTAGACTGGATGTTAGGAGGAAGTTCTTTACAGTGAGGGTGGTGAGACACTGGCACAGGTTGCCCAGGGAGGTTGTGGATGCTTCCTCCCTGGAGGCATTTAAGGCCAGGCTGGATGAGGCCTTGAGCAACCTGCTCTAGTGGGAGGTGTCCCTGCCTATGGCAGGGGGTTGGAGCTGGCTGATCCTTGAGGTCCCTTCCAACCTAAACCATTCTATGATTCTATGGTGGCAGAAAGGAGCTAGGAGCTTTGTTTGGTTCGTTTTGTATCTCTGCATTTATGTTCAACACCAGTTAGATGCACGAAAATGAAACTCATTTTTTAGCCTTGGATCTAATTTTTGATTCATTTAGGCATTCTTTTCAGCAGCATTAGGGAGGTTGGCTCAGCTCAGTTGCTGTTGGAAGGGTGCTGTTTGTACCAGTTGGGAGCTGTTTGTATTGCTGTGCTTTGGTCTTAAGAATTCATGTGTTTGTTGGCTGTCCCAGCTCAGCCCATACATGGCATTTAAGACCATTGTAATCAAGGCTGGTGGGAGAAGAACAACAGGCACTTGCTGAGCACATGCAGCTTGGAAAAGCAATCTGAGATGTTCAAATTCAGACCAAATTGAATCCTCATCCCTCATGTCATTTCTAAGATCCCAGATGGAGTTACAAATGACTGAGGGGGATGTCCCAGAATCACAGAATATTAGAGGTTGAAAGGGACCTCCAGAGTCCAACCACCCTGCCAAAACAAAATCACCTAGGACGGTCTGCACAGGAATGCATCCAGGAGGGTTTTGTAAGGCTCCAGAGAAAGAGAATCCACAGCCTCTCTGGGCAGCCTCTTCCAGTGCCCTGTCACCCTCACTGTAAAGAGTTTTCTCCTCCTGTTGAGGTGAAACCTTCTATATTCAAGTTTGTACCTGTTGCTCCTTGTGCACAGAGACAGGGTGCAAAGGCTACTTATCTGCCCAATGTAACCTCAGAAGCTCCTGTGATCAAAGGCCTTTAGAATCAGCCAGGTTGGAAAAGACCTCCAAGATCATCCAGTCCAACCTGACCAAGCAACTAGACTATGGCACAAAGTGCCCCAGCCAGGCTTCTCTTGAACACCTCCAGGGACAGCGACTCCACCACCTCCCTGGGCAGCCCATTCCAATGCCAATCACTCTCTCTGACAACAACTTCCTCCTAACATCCAACCTAGACCTCCCCTGGCACAACTTGAGGCTGTGTCCCCTTCTTCTGTTGCCGGTTGCCTGGCAGAAGAGACCAACCCCACCTGGCTACAGCCTCCCTTCAGATAGTTGTAGACAGCAATGAGGTCTGCCCTGAGCCTCTTCTTCTGCAGGCTGCACACCCCCAGCTCCCTCAGCCTCTCCTCACAGGGCTGTGCTCCAGGCCCCTCACCAGCTTCATCGCCCTTCTCTGGACATGTTCCAGCACCTCAACATCTCTCTTGAATTGAGGAGCCCAGAACTGGACATGGTACTCAAGCTCCTTAGTCTCTACTTAGCAGCACTACCATCCCTCTTGCAGATCTCTTTGGTAGTAGCTGTCATTCATTGATGTAATTGGTGACTCTCCCCACTGCAGCAGCAGCGCTGCTGAACAGCAGTGCTTGGTGCTACTGCAGTCTGTGTTCATTAAAGAGAAAAGTTTCAGACTCCTCACAGGTCTGTGTAATATTGCAAATCTTTCACCATCGATTAGAGCTGAGGCTTGGGGCTTGAACACTAATGGTACTGGAACTTAACACTGAGGTGATCTGACAAAGTCGCCTAAGGAGGTTTTCATAAACCTTTGGTACAATATCTCCGCTTCTTTGCCAGTGAGAATTAACCTCTCCTTCCACAGAAAGGAAACTTCACATAACTCATTTAGAAATAGCAGAGGGAAAGAGAAAATCAATCCATAATGAACAGCATCACATTAAGAAAATCTAATTAGAAATGGCTTCTCTTTTATTGCAGTGGTAATGGTAAGCCTTAGGAATGACATCACTACAGGAGCCAAGAGCTTACAACTGAGTGAAGTTTTTTCAAGGTGCTTAAACTACCAGATCAATAACTGCACACACCACATCATTAACTTGTACAGTAGCTCTCAATAAACACTGATGTTAGAAGTGTGGCACTCTGAAAATAAATGCTGTGTTATCTTGGGCCACATGTACCGCTACGAGTTCTCCTGGTACTTGAGGTGCTGGAAGGTGTCCAGAAGAGGGCGACAAAGCTGGTGAGGGGCCTGGAGCACAGCCCTGTGAGGAGAGGCTGAGGGAGCTGGGGGTGTGCAGCCTGCAGAAGAGAAGGCTCAGGGCAGACCTCATTGCTGTCTACAACTACCTGAAGGGAGGCTGTAGCCAGCTGGGGTTGGTCTCTTCCCCTAGGCAACCAGCAACAGAAGAAGGGGACACAGTGTCAGGTTGTGCCAGGAGAGGTCTAGGCTGGATGTTACGAGGAAGTTGTTGTCAGAGAGAGTGATTGGCATTGGAATGGGCTGCCCAGGGAGGTGGTGGAGTCACTGTCCCTGGAGGTGTTGAAGAAAAGCCTGGATGGTGCCATGGTCTCATTGCTTGGCTAGGGCTGGGTGCTAGGTTGGCCTGAATGATCTCGGAGGTCTCTTCCAACCTGGTTGATTCTGTGATTCTATGAATTTATGTGGCCAGATATTTGTAACAACAGCAAGAGATAAATTAATACACATTATAGAGAGAACTTTAGCCATGAAAATAAAGAGGAACAGGATAAACATCAATCCTGTTTTCTCTTGAAGTAGTCAAGTGTTGCAGGAGTTTCAGAAAGAGCAGGGAAAAGGTTTCAGAGTTACACAACAAAAGAATTTGTCTGGCATGGACCTTGCAGATAAGAAACAATGTGCAGCACATAATACTTCTGAGCTTTGAATTAAAGCTGCCAGGGATATTGGCAGTGGAGACGAGCACTGTGATGCACTGTTCTGCAGAAGGAGTTCATTGCTGGTAACAGAATTTGAATTATGCTTTACTAGATTTCCTCAGTATGTCAAAAATAAGTAATTGCCAATTATCCTGCTCAAAAGAGCTGGTGGGATACAATCATTTCACTTAAGCATAAGTGAAGAGCTGCAGAGCGCCGAGGAAAGAAGCTCTGCAGAGGGAAAGCTCCAAGGAGTGGTTGCTGATAAATGGAGATAACTTCAGCTAAGGGAAAGGCTAATTTTAGCTTGGTCCTAGCATATAGATGTTCAATAGTACTTAACCTGCAAAGCAGCCAACTAAAGCAATGGGTTAATTCCAACAATGCATTTGCTCAGTAAAGCAGTACTTGACTGTTCAGGGAAGAAATAACCACAGAGACTGTGGCTTACACAAAGTAATTGTGAAGGACCAAGAGTGAACCTGGGTCTCTTAGGCTTGTCATAGAATCAACCAGGTTGGAAGAGACCAACCCCCATCTGGCTACAGCCTCCCTTCAAGTAGTTGTAGACAGCAATGAGGTCATCCCTGAGCCTCCTCTTCTCCAGGCCAGGTAGTTGTAGACAGAAATGAACTCTGCCGTGAGCCTCCTCTTCTCCAGGCTGCACACCCCCAGCTCCCTCAGCCTCTCCTCACAGGGCTGTGCTCCAGGTCCCTCACCAGCTTTGTTGCCCTTCTCTGGACACCTTCCAGCATCTCAGCATCTCTCCTGAGCTGAGTGACCCAGAACTGGACACAGCACTCAAGGTGTGGCCTGAGCAGTGCTGAGCACAGGGGCAAAAGAACCTCCCTTGTCCTGCTGGCCACACTGTTCCTGAGCCAGCCCAGGATGCCGTTGGTCTGCTGCCCACCTGGGCACACTGCTGGCTCATCTTCAGCTACTATCTACCAGCACCACCAGGTCCCTTTCTCCCTGGCTGCTCCATCCACTGAAGTCTACCTTCTCTGGATGACCAAGAGTGAACTAATGAGAAAATGCAGTTCTTTATACAGTAGACTTCCCCCCCACACCTTTCCTTCTGCAAAATGTATTGAATCCATGTGAGAACTCAAATATTCAATGATTAGGTCAGAATTCAGAGTCAGAGCTCCAGATTTCTATTGCAGGTTCTTCTGCTCCTTCATTTTAGGCAGGTCACTTGTTACCATCCCCAGTGGCTGAAGTGGAAGCAGTTATATGGACTTCATAGTAGTTATATGGACTTATAGGACACTTCTCTGTGAGAGAAACTTGTTACTTTGGGGTCTGTGGAAGAAAGTTTGTGTATGTCAAGGGTTGAAGCACTGCAGCCTTTTCAATGCCAGAAAAGATCCTTCTAAAGCTGCACACAGTAAAAAGGGATAGAACAAAAAATACTGTATAACCATATCATAGTTGTATAGGTTTGTCTATAAATATACAATGCTTGGTATGACTGAACTCCTTCTGGCACAGGTATGTCTGAGTTTGCCTCCAGATGTCAAGCATGGGTTTGCATGGGTTTGGGTTTCTGTGGATGTCTGTGTGATAAATGTATTGGATTAAGAAGAGATTTGGTAAGTAAATTTATGTGAGTCAGGCTTGATTGCAGCTGAGAAGTGTTGGAAAATCTCTCAGATATATCCCCCTGACCCTTGGTGCCCACACACATAAATTCTTGAGGCCTGAGGATTGCAAATGGAACCCAGAATAATTGTGTGAGGACAGCCAGAGAATTCCACAGGAGCCAGGCAAATAGCTGGATAGTGTCCTGGGTTAGCAATGTGAGTGTTGTCATCCACTCAGCTATCAGCCAAACCTCAGCAAGCTTGGCCTGCTGCTGGGACGATGCAGTTAAATTAGATATGATTAAATAGTGTAAGTAAAATACCTGTGCAGAGGACCAGGCTGATCTACCCCAGGTGACCCTCTTTGGCAGCTCAGCATCCTGGGGTAGTTCTTTTCTTCCTTGAGGGCAGAAGGACAGCTGTCAGCAGATTGTGTTGATACCTTTAAGAATCAGATTTCTGACTTTGGTCTTCCCCTGGAATGTCCTGGCAGAGAGCTGTTGACAAGAAAGCAGTTAATCATATAGGGAACTCAGGTGTTGACTATCTTCCTCTAGTCAGATGAAGCCCAGGAGCTTCATAGAATCATAGAATCAACCAGATTGGAAGAGACCTCCAAGCTCATCCAGTCCAACCTAGCACCCAGCCCTGTCCAATCAACCAGACCATGGCACTAAGTGCCCCAGCCAGTCTTGTCTTGAACACCTCCAGGGATGGTGACTCCACCACCTCCCTGGGCAGCCCATTCCAGTGGCTGAGGCAGCCCTCTCATTTTAGGATCTTTGCCATCACCCTGCAGAGTGCCAAGGAGAAATGCACATCTAATACTTTGCTTTTCTTTGAAAGTGTGACAGAAGTCTGCCCCCCTCCATCCCAGGGTTATTCTCCGAGTATCAGCCTGAGGAAAGTCTGTTTGGAAAGTCCTTTTGGAAATCCACTCTTACTCTTCAGCTTCTTTTTTTGTAATGCCTGTTCTGAGAAAGAGCAACACATTTGGAGGCTTGACCCCAGCTTCCCCTTCTCATCTTCTTGGGCTCAGTTGCTCTAGCAATGACTACAGTGGTTTATGGACTTGGTCATATCTGCCTGTTCTTATAGCAAGCACTGAATTGCTTTTTTCCATCTTTTCCTTTCTCATTCAGTGTCCCCTCTGCCTTTTGCTGTTCCTGAGGCAAGGCTGGATAATGAATAGCTCTGAACCCTCTCTCACACTCTAGCATCTGTGTTAATAGCCAGAATTTGCTTTGGCCACCCCCTCCCACTCCGAAGCTGGGGTTCAAATGGTACAATCCTCTAACATACATTTACATTAGTCACTCACCTTCATTTCTTCTACAGTCCTGGAGTGGTACCAAGCAGCCTGAGTGAGTTATTGCATTTTAATTCATTGTGCTGTTCTGTTTCACCTCTTTCCTCAATACATCCATACCTTTGCAACTGTCTCAACTTCATTACCTGTAAATTGTCACCTTGGGATGGATATTTCCCCTTGGCTTTCTGAAGTGAAAGGGAAATGAAAAGGACTCCATTTAGTTACTCTGCTCTGGGATGGAATCATTTACCTGCTCTTTCTCTTTGATCGACACCTTTACACCACGGTGCTGCTGCTGCTGCTGCTAATGAACTTTGGTGTGGGCTTCCTGCTGCTGGCAAACTGGGAACTGGCTTATTCTCCTCATCTTCAGAGTCTTGGTTAATTCATCTTCACCTCTGTATCAGCTCCTCTTTAGCAGGAGGTTTGCAGCAGACCTGGAAGATGAAGGTGTGCACATGTGTGAGTTGACTTTATTACTTGTCTCTCTTTGCCTGAGTGTGTTTCTGGCCTGGTCTCATCTGTCTTGCTGGATAATTGCCTTTGGGGGGAAAAAAAGGTGAGCTCCCTGGTAATTTGTTCCTCTGATTTCCTTTTTGGTGGACTTTCCAGGATTCTTACAAGTTGGACATTGTTAAGCTGCACACAGATTTTGAGGATTTTTTTTCAAGGATGCCTGAGGGGAAAAAAAGAAAGAAAAAAAGGAAAAGGATTTGAAATCATTTGCTATGACTTTGTCTGTTATTTAGAAGCACCTTAAAAGGAAAAAAAAAAAACAAAAGTGTCTTAAATCAGCATGGCAGTAGCTAAGAAACACCTTGCTGGAGTGCTTGGAGGGGCAAGTCAATAAACCAAAGTAGAAATTGTGCATGTGCAGAAATGGTGCAGCCCCTGCAGCCTGTGGCTTTAGACCACTTGGAAAGATGCTTGCAGGAGATCCCCTCTCCTGAGCAGTGCATTGAGGGCTCTGATATTCACCACCTGCCTGCTCCAGGTCTGCTTTGCTTTTCCCTACTTTGTCAGTGACATGGACAGAGGAATCAGTGCACCCTCAGCAAGTTTGCAGGTGGCACCAAGCTGTGTGGCACAGTCGACTTGCTAGAGGGCAGGGATCCATCCAGAGGGACCTGGACAGGCTGCAGAGGTGTGCCCAGGCCAACCTCATGGCATTCAACAAGGCCAAGTGTAAGGTCCTGCACCTGGGTGGGCACAATCCCAAGCACAGCTCCAGGCTGGGTGGGGAATGTCTGAGAGCAGCCCTGAGGAAAAGGCCCTGGGGGTCTGGGGTGAGGAAAAGCTCAACAGGAGCCTGCAGTGTGAGTGCAGCCCAGACAGCAACCCTGTGCTGGGCTGTAGCAAGAGCAGTGTGGGCAGCAGGGCAAGGGAGGGGATTCTGCCCCTTGGCTCTGCTCTCCTCAGACCCCACCTGCAGTCCTGGGTGCAGTTCTGGAGCCCCCAACACAAGAAGAACATGGAAGTGTTGGAGCCAGTGCAGAGGAGGCCACCAAGATGCTGAGAGGGCTGCAGCACCTCTGCACTGAGGACAGGCTGAGGGAGTTGGGGCTCTGCAGCCTTGAGAGAATAAGGCTTCAAGGAGACCTTAGAGTGGCCTTCCAGTATCTGAAGGGGGCTACAGGAAGGCTGGGGAGGGACTATTGACAAGGTCTGGTAATGACAGGATGAGGAGGAATGGGTTTGAACTGGAAGAGGGGAGATTGAAACTGGATGTTAGGAAAGGGTTGTTTGCAGTGAGGGTGGTGAGACACTGGCACAGGTTGCCCAGGGAGGTTGTGGCTGCTCCCTGCCTGGAGGTGTTCAAGGCCAGGTTGGATGAGGCCTTGAGTGACCTGCTCTAGTGGGAGGTGTCCCTGCCTACAGTGGGGGATTGGAACTGGCCAAGCTTCGAGGTCCCTTCCAACCTAACCCATTCCATGATTCTACTTTCCCAGCCACAAGAATGGATTATATCAAGAGCAGAATTTCTGCTGCTTCTAGCAGAATCTGACTTGAAGACTAATCTGTTTAAGATGTGGCTGCTTCGACTTGTTGACTCAGTCATCTCTAATTGCAGAGGCAGTTCTGGTATGATGCTGGAATTTATGTAATTTCCTCATTTTTGCTTTACAGATTTTATTTATTCTCATTTTACATTCTATTCTTGGCACCAAAATGCTCAGCTCCTTTCCATTCAGAAGAAAATGGGTATTTATAGACAGGGAGCAGTGTCTGATTTAAATTAAACATCTAATTTCTTCCAAGATTTAGACATCAGGATCAGCTGCACTGTATTTAGCAGCACCAGGCTTCACTTTTCCTATCAGACTTCTCAGATTTGTCCTTGTTAGACTATCATTCCTTACTCCTCCCTGCCAACATCTAAACTGACCTTATCTGATCCCTATAAATACATAGTTCTGCTCCTTGCAAGGATTAATCTCCTGACATGATCCTTCCAAAGCACCTTTCAGCTTCCTTTCCCCTACTTACCAAACCTCTTGTACCAGTTGCTTAGATATTACCCTGTACTCAGCACTGCTCAGGCCACACCTTGAGTACTGTGTCCAGTTCTGGGCTCCTCAGTTCAGGAGAGATGTTGAGGTGCTGGAAGGTGTCCAGAGAAGGGCAACAAGGCTGGTGAGGGACCTGGAGCACAGCCCTGTGAGGAGAGGTGTTGAGGAGCTGGGGGTGTGCAGCCTGCAGAAGAGGAGGCTCAGGGCAGAGCTCATTGCTGTCTACAACTACCTGAAGGGAGGTTGTAGCCAGCTGGGGTTGGGCACTGCTGCCAGGGAACCAGCAACAGAACAAGGGGACACAGTCTCAAGTTGTGCCAGGGGAGGTCTAGGCTGGATGTTAGGAGGAAGTTGTTGGCAGAGAGAGTGATTGGCATTGGAATGGGCTGCCCAGGGAGGTGGTGGAGTCACTGTCCCTGGAGGTGTTGAAGCAAAGCCTGGCTGGGGCACTTAGTACCATGGTCTATTTGACTGTTTAGGGCTGGGTGCTAGGTTGGACTGGATGATCTTGGAAGTCTCTTCCAACCTGGTTGATTCTATGATTCTGTGAAATCAGAAAAACTATCATTGACAACCATCTCTAAACTTCTGTGTTACTACCCAACTCTGTCCAGCACTACTGAAGGAGAGAAGCCTGCAGTAGCTGGCACATGTCCTGTAGATAGTACATTAAATTGTCTGTTGTGTTGTCTTTGTCCTCCAGAAGCCTCTGCTTTGGTCAAGATGCTCACCTTCCCATCCCAAACAGGCACCTGGCATGGGTGTGATGGTTTGGGAGCTACCCACTCTCCCAGTCTTATGAAATCACCCAGACTAGACTCAGCCAGCTGGAAGTTAGGGAATGAAGCTTCCTATTCACAGCTTAGCACAAGGTAGAAGCAAAGAGTTGCAATATAACACAAATATATACAGCTGCATGCAGAAATCGACAAGGTAAAAGTAATTCAGAAACACAGCAGCCCTCCCAGAAATCAGAATGCCCAGGAGGGGCTCCCAACCACCCTTCCACCTTCTTTCCACCCTTCTGCCTTATCCCAGAGTATACCTTATGGTCAAGGTGAGCTACAAGTATTGGCAAGGGGGGTTAGAAGCAGAAGGATTAGCTACACAGAAGCAGCCCAGGGAGAAAGCACAGGCTCCAACAGACACATACAGACACACACTCTGTCTCCCTCTGCCTTACCTATGTTTTGTGTTCCTTTTGTTCTACATCTCAGCAAGCCTGTGAGCGCAGTAGCCATCAGCATCGCTTCCTTTTCACTGCCTAGCATCTATTTTTTCTCATTAAAATATCTCAGTTGTCCTCAAACCAGCACAGTAGGAAGTGTTCTTGTGTCGTTTATGTGTCAGAACAGAAATGCAGCAATGGGACTGAATCATAGCGTCAACCAAGTTGGAGGAGACCTCTAAGCTCATCCAGTGCAACCTAGCACCCAGCTCTGTCCACTCAACCAGACCATGGCACTAAGTGCCTCATCCAGCCTTCTCTTGAACACCTCCAGGGATGGTGACTCCACCACCTCCCTGGGCAGCCCATTCCAATAGCAAATTCATTTTACCACTAGGAGCATAGCTAATAGAAGATTCCATGTGTGGAGGAACTGTCTTTAATCTGGGGCTGGTGCACACAGCCTAGGGATGGTGGAACCTCATCAGCAGGAAAATCCCTCTGGGTCAGCAGAAGCATGTGGGGGCACCACAGTGGAAACTGAGTAGTGTAGATGGGGCTGCAGAGCAAGGGCTGTAGCATCTGGGAAGCAGCAGCAGGTGGGAAAGAAGGATTTTATGCTTGCTAATGTGAATGTTGAAAGCTCTGCATTGAATTTGCCCTGCTTTTACTTCAAAGACTTATCACTTTGAAGGTTCTTGCAAAAGATAAACAGTTCACAATTGGAAGATCTTTGATTCTTTCCCACTAGAAATGTCTTCCTTTCCCAGCCAATTCTCATTAAGAACAAAAAGAAACCCCCTATGTCTGAATCACCTAGGTGCTCAGGATGCCTTGGGAGGGAAAAGAGCCTAATGAACAGAACTTGCTCAAGAAAAGTTGCCATTTCAAAAGAATATGAGAAGGTAAATGTCAGGTCTGGGTTTACACAGAAAACCTTCTGCGAGGCGTGGATGAATGCAAACAATTCCAGATTAAACATCCACTACCTCCTCCTGGGTATCTAAATGAGCAATAAATAAATAACTAGAGCAGAGCCAATTGTTGCAGCTCTGAGAGCTTCACAATGGAGAGCTAAACACTAGAGATGGGGATGAGGGGAGGTAATTAAAAGAAATTAGAACTCTTAATAGCTAGAAATAAAAATGGGGAACTTTCTATCAATGAGGAATCTCAGTTGCGGAAGCACTTGCAGATGGCTTTCAGCCTGGAGGCTTTCAGCTGGGAGGATCTTCAGCAGCACAATGAGCTCTGTGAGTGCTGACCCATAGTAAGTATCCAAACTAATCTTCATTGAAGCTAACTGGGGAGTTAGGAGACAACTGACTTTTAGCCTAGCCTTTCTCAGGCGTGTTTGGCGGAAGGCTCCCAGCAGACAGAACGGAGCTGCTCACAAAGACAGCAGTCATCTTCCCAGCCTCATCTGTTCTCCTACAGACTGGTATTAAAAATGAAAGAGCTGTGGTGAAATTAATGCAAAATACAGTTGGGAACAGAATGAAGAACTCTTTTCTGACAGTCTTTAGACCTCTGCAAGCATCCCTCACTTCTCTGTTCCCAAAAGGATATTATAGTCCCCGTTAGTGTTTTGTTATACTTGAAAAAGGAACACAGAAGCATTTTCTGCAGTTGGTTTTAGTAACCTGGAATGCAAATTGGGTGAGGACAGCATATAATGTCCTCACTTATGATGGCTGTGATTTTTTTTTTGGTGGTTGTTGTTTTTTTTCCTGCAGAAAAGATATGTTCAGTATTTTAATAGCACCATCTGTCAGAGTAGCAAGTGCCAAGCTGCAATATTGATCTTGTCACTTTGGGGAATGGTGTGATATTTAGGATTATAAATAACATTTTCCTTTGCTCTGTTCATATGTTTAGTTTTTATATAGAAGCCGAACTCAAGCACCCCCTGTCATCCCCTAATAAGACAAGTGCTTCCCCAGAATCCACAGCAGAATAGCAGTAGGACCTGGAGCAAGAGCTGTATTGAGAGCTGCTACACCTCAGCATTCTGAATAACCTAACAATTGCAGTCACAAGTACTGATTTCTGGTGACCATAAGTTTGGCTCAGGGAGCTGGGGGTGTGCAGCCTGCAGAAGAGGAGGCTCAGGGCAGACCTCGTTGCTGTCTAGAACTACCTGAAGGGAGGCTGTAGCCAGGTGGGGTTGGTCTCTTCTGCCAGGCAAGCAGCAACAGAACAAGAGGACACAGCCTCAAGTTGTGCCAGGGGAGGTCCAGGCTGGATGTTAAGAGGAAGTTGTTGTCAGAGAGAGTGATTGGCATTGGAATGGGCTGCCCAGGGAGGTGGTGGAGTCACCATCCCTGGAGGTGTTCAAGCAAAGCCTGACTGGGGTACAAAGTTGGACTGGATGATCTTGGAGGTCTCTTCCAACCTGGTGGAATCTATTCCATTCTAATCTGGTTGATTGGACAGGGCTAGGTGATAGGTTGGACCAGGGAGGAGATGGAGTCGCCATCCCTGGAGATGTTCAAGACAAGACTGGATGAGGCACTTAGTGCCATGGTCTGGTTGACTGGACAGGGCTGGGTGCTAGGTTGGACTGGATGAGCTTGGAGGTCTCTTCCAACCTGGTTGATTCTGTGAAAGCAAAAAAAAAAGACAGACTGGTGCAGCACTTTCAAAATGTGTCTTATCCCTAGAGGAGGTGGTGGAGTCGCCGTGCCTGGAGGTGTTGAGGAAAAGCCTTCCTGGGACACTTCTCAGATGAAGATTGGACTGGATGGTCCTGGTGGTCCTTTCCAACCATAGTGATTCATAGTGATTAGATGTTGTGCTGAGGGATTTGGTCTGCTGAAGGACTTGTCAGTGTGAAACTAATGATTGGACTCAATGGGCTTGAAGGGCTTTTCCAATCTGAGAAATTCTTCGATTAGTGCCATGGTCTGGTTGATTGGACTAAGCTGGGTGCTAGGTTGGACTGGATGATCTTGGAGGTCTCTTCCAACCTGGTTGATTCTGTGATCACTGGGCACTAGTTTTTTTTCTCTTTAGAAGAGAGATGATTATGGTGATGAGATTTTAAATGAAGAAGACTCAAACTGAGGTTAACAAATCTGCTCTCGTGAGACCCCCATCTAGGGTACTGCAACCAGTTCTGGTGCCCACAGCACGATGGAAATGGAACTGCTGGAGCAGGTCCAGGGGAGGCCACAAAGATGATCAGAGGTCTGGAAAGCCTCCCCTGTGGTGACAGACTGCAGGAGTTAAGGCTTTTGTGATTGGATGAAAGAAGGCTCTAGGGAGGCCTTATAGCAGCCTTCCAGTACCCAAAAGGGGTCTACAAGAAAGCTGAGGAGGGACTTTTTACAAGGGCTTGTGGTGATAGGACTAGAGGGAACAGCTTTAAGGTTGAGGAGGATAGATTTAGGCTAGATATTAGGAAGAAATTCTTTCCAGTGAGGGTGGTGAGACACTGGCAGAGGCTGCCCAGGGAGGTTGTGGAGCACAGAAGCACCCAGTGTGATCTTTGATCACATTCTGTGCTTCTGTGCTCCACATCCTCCCTGGAGGTGTCCAAGGCCAGGTTGGATGAGGCCTTGAGTGACTTATTCTAGTGGGAAGTGTCCCTACCTATGGCAGGGACATTAGAACTAGATGAGCTTTGAGGTCCCTTCCATCCTAAAGCATTCTGTGATTCTAAGATGGAAAAGCATCCTTGCACCTGAACGTCTGACCTTCTTCATCCTAGGTTTAATGGTGGCTGCTCCCTCCCTGGATGTGTCCAAGGCCAGGTTGGATGGGGCCTTAAGTGACTTGTTCTAGTGGGAAGTGTCCCTGCCTATGGCAGGGGGCCTGGAAGTAAATGATCTTTGAGGTCCTTTCCAAGCTACACCATTCTATGAAGTGCTGCATCTATCACTATTTTATATATGGAAGAGCAGTCCTGGGATGTTTAAGGGCTCTGTCCCCTTCCTGTCACCTGGATTTTCCCTTAAGTTTTCCTGTAGTCTGCTTTAGAAAAGAAGGGATGCAGCATGTGGCTCATTTCTTCTCTTTAGAGGCTGGGTGGATAGGACCAGGTCGAGGTTATCATGAACCTGGAGTGGTTTGGGTGTGCTGAGCTGCTTGATTCAGAAAGACTTCTGGTGGCAGGTTGCTGACAAAGGGGAGGCAGTTACTCTGCTGATGGAAAAGCTGAGGGTGTTTGCTTCCCTCTTTGCATCCTGGGTGTAGGTGGATTTGTCAGCACATTGGGCAAAGCTCCTAAGTCGTTGAACAAAAAGATGCTTGGGCAGATGTAAAGGGTAATGAAATTTCCAGAGTGATGATGATAGCTTCCAGAATTTGCAGGGTTGAGTGTTTCTGTCTGTAGCACTCTGCTGGCTGTGATTAACATGTTAATAATATGGCAGCATATTTCCCTTCTTACCTCCATAAAGTTCTCTCAGCTGGGTTGGATATTAGGTGAGTTTTATGCCTTATGGTGAATTTCATCTGAGATTTGTAGTGTTAAATTGTTAGAATGGAGACACTTTAATACTGTTTCTGCTCTTGGTAGTTCTCCTGCTGCTGAACATATATTTCTCCTCTGCATGCAATTTCACTTACAACTTCAAGGCAGCACAGGGTGCTGGTAAGTACTGCATGTTACAGGTTTGCAGCAGTTGTCACTAAACATCTCCCTTGGGAGGGGAAGAAAAAGCATTTACACAAAGCATCAAAATCTTGTACTGAAATAATCCACTATAATCCTATTCTTCATTTCTCACAGTCTGTGCAAATTGATTTCAGCTCAGATATTGCCTGACTGTATTCAAGGTTGGAGTATCCTTTTATCTGTTTAATTCCCTTTAACTCACAGAGATTAACAAAGTGCAGTATTTTTACTGAAGAAAAAGATCTAGCAAATAGTTTTCTGGATGCTGGGATCTGGACAATCTGTTCTCTAACCCATTGCTTGGGTTTTTTTGGCTGCTTGATTGCTCAGAGAGTGGTTCAGCAGTTTCCAAGTGTTAGAGTTTCAGCACAGCAGTAGCTGGTGCGGAGGACCAGGGATGCAGGTGACACACTGAGCTGCTTAGAGAAGCTGCTGTCTATAGGTTTACAAGTAGTTTGCAGTGGAAATCGAGCAACCACTACAGGAAATATCCCCTAGAGGTGTGTGGGGGTGTGTATAGTTATAAAACATGGGAGAAGGAGAATTGCCAGTCTCCAGAGTGGGCTTAGCACTGCCTTTGGATACCAAATGTGATTCCTTTCCTAGTGGCTCTTTTGCAAACCAAATGTGAGTTCTGGGCAGCTTTTAGACCTTGTGTGAGGCTCTGGCAAGAGAGAATTGGCAGCTTTCAAAGCCATGGGAAGTCTGGTCAGGTGCTGTGCAGGCTGTGATTTGTGGGAACTCATCCTGCTCTCCACAGACCTTAGCAGTGTGGTCTGGCAGTGTCCAGGGTACTCTAGAAGGAAGCTGTTGATCAGAATAGGAGTGGGCATCATCTGCAAAGTACAGTCACACATTGCACATTGTTGTGCATATTACATGGTTATATGGAATTTTTTTTCCCTCCTGGAAAAAAAAAAGCAGAGATGATTTCTTTTTTTTCCCAAGCAAGAGGCAATATCTACCTCAGCTGCTTCCTGCTCTCTGGCAAAGTGCCACAGAGTACTGCATCCATTACTGTGTGTCTGTAGTTACTCCATGCTGGTGTTTCCTTGTATGTGGGTCACTGCTTACAGGTGCTAATTGCTCATCTGACCTCCTTTACTGATGCCCCCACGAGCTCTCAGAGCCAGTAGTGGCTGGCTGCAGGTGGGAAAGGAGACAGCATTGCTCTCTTTGGGCAATGACACAGTCAGCTTTTCCCCTGTCTTTTGGTGGCAGAGGGCAGCTATGGAGCTGTTAGCAGGCAGCAGAGTGTTGCAGGGGATGGGTTTTCACAGCAAATTCGACTTCCCTGGTGCTTCCTCAGGTGAGGAAGTGAAGGGAGCACTGGGATGTCTGGGTTGGCAGAAGCTGAGCTGTTGGGGGGGCAAAGTGAACTGCTGATAGTCTCTCCCCTTCCATGGAAATGTGGGGGTCCTGCCTGGCCAGGGGACTTGGTAGGAACCAGATCCTGCAGAGAGTGAAGGCCAGGAGGAGAGCTGCAGGAGGCTCTGTACAGCCTGCTCTAGGGTAGGATGTCCCTGCCCATGACAGGGGGTTGGAACTGGCTGATCCTTGTGGTCCCTTCCAACCCTGACTGATTCTGTGATTCTAAGAGCCGAAGAGGATGGGATGAGGTGTGATGTGTTCTAGGTAAATGAGAAGAGGGAATGGAGCAAAGAGTTACACAAAACTGTGACCAAAGAAAGGGATTTTTGTATGTGTTTCACCACAAGCAGTATTTCCTTTCTGGGCTGGATTACACAACTCCTTCTCAGAGAGTTTTAAGGCAGACTTAGGTAGATTTTCCCTTTTGATGGTCAAACAGGAGTTCTAACCCCCATTGCCATGCCCAGGAACACCCTACCCTAGAGCAGGCTGCCCACAGCCTCATCCAGCCTGTCCTTGAACACCTCCAGGCATGGGGCATCAACCACCTCCCTGGGCAACCCAGTCCAGGCTCTCACCACTCTCGTGGTGAGGAAGAGAATGGTTAGTAGTGTAAAAAATGGCAGTAACAGAACCGCATCAGGACTTGAGGCATAGCCTGCCTCAGGCAAGGGCAAACAGAAGCAAGTAACAGGCATCACCACTGCAAAGAATTGTCCTGTCATTAATGGGCCACTGAGATCTACCTTTCAGGCAGTGATTCACTGCCTGTTGGGTGTCTCCCTTCCCTGGCGTGGGTGTCTCAGTGGTGCTCTCTGATGCTGACTCGAAGGACATTCACTTTGTCCTTATTACAGTGCTTGTTGAATTTCCTGCCCTTGAAGTGCAGATTTGGCAGGGAACCGAGCACCTGCTGCCTCAGCCACCAGATCCAAGGGGAGATGCAATCGTCGAGCAGTGGTGGATGTGTTTTGGATCTAAACTGGGAGGCTCAAGGCTGCAAGGATTCTGGCTGTGCTGTCTGCTGCCTGTAAAATTTTGGTCAGGCGACCTATGCAATCAAAGCATCAGAGAGAAGAGATGGAGAGGCTCTCTGAAGGTCATCTACTTCACTCTTTTGTCCAAAGGCAAGTTTAATTATACCCACGCTGTTCCTGAGAGATGTTACAGCTCCTCAGCCTCTGCCTCCCCAAATGAACCCATCTGAATTCGTTTCATTTTTTCCCTCAGACATGATGTATTTTTGTAAATCTGTGAGCCTCTTTTTGCCTCTCTCCAGTTGATTTGTGTCCTTCAACAGCTCAGAGTTGAATGCACCTGGTGCCTTATACACAGCCTTTCCGACTCTGGGGACAGTCAAACGTGAGCAATTTTGTTTCATGGCATTCAGTAGATGTATTCAGCTTCTCTTAACCAGTTTGGAGCAGATATCTCTAGATCAATTTAATACCTTGAAGAACTCTTGGGTTTGTGTTAGAGGCTTTATTTTCCCCTAAATTATGAAGGTCAAATAAGGGGCCAAACTGAAAACTTGAAGCAATTGCCTCAATGTAAACAATTTTTGAGTGGACTGAGCATCAGTACAAAGTTTTTGATGAATGGCAGAGACTCTGTGTACAAGGAAATGCTTATTGCAGCTGTCTGTGTTAGGTCAGGTCCCATTTAGCATCTTCATTTAATGATCCCGAAGAGGGAGTAAATAACCTGTTAATGAAGTTGTGTGTGAAGCTATGTAGGGAGGAGCTCTGAGTAATAGGCAGAGAAGAGACTGCAAAAGGACATCAAGATGATAAACACTCCCAGCTAATGGAGTTAATTTCATCTCTGTGTAACACAAATTAATGTGTTTGGGTGGAGCCTGGGAATAGAATCATAGAATAATAGAATCAAACAGGTTGGAAGAGACCTCCAAGGTCATCCAGTCCAACCTAGCACCCAGCCCTGGCCAATCAACCAGGGCCAGGGGAGGTCTAGGCTGGATGTTAGGAGGAAGTTGTTGGCAGAGAGAGTTATTGGCATTGGAATGAGCTGCCCAGGGAGGTGGTGGAGTCACCGTGCCTGGGGGTGTTCAAGAGAAGGTTGGATGAGGCACTTAGTGCCATGGTCTGGTTGACTGGATAAGGCTGGGTGCTAGGTTGGACTGGATGATGTTGGAGGTCTCTTCCAACATGGTTGATTCTATTCTATTCTATTCTATTCTGTTCTATTCTATTCTATTCTATTCTATTTGAGTGTTAGGGAAAAAAGCTTAGGGTCACATCAGAGACTGGGATAGATTTTCCTGGGGGCAATACCAATTGCTAAAAGGTTTTACAACTATGCCAGAGCAGATAATTAGGCAATTAGAGCTATTAAAATCTGACATGGCACTGGGTCCAGATGAGTTACATCTGAAGAACTGAGATGGAAGTAGCAAGTGGAAGTGAAGGCTGATTTTTTTGACCCATTTCCAAGAATAGGGTGGTTGAGAGAGCTGGGCAGAGAAGGTGAAGGCAGTTGCAATGCTGCAACATTGGGAGGTGGTGGAGTCACTGTCCCTGGAGGTGTTCAAGAAAAGTCTGGATGAGGCATTTAGTGCCATGGTCTTGATGACTGGCTAGGGCTGGGTGCTGGGCTGGACTGGATGAGCTTGGAGGTCTCTTCCAAGCTGCTTGATTCTATGATTCTATGATTCAATGTTCATGAGAAAAATCCATTGTCAGTGCAATTCTTTGGTAATATAACTGATAGGGGAGAAATATGTTTCACTTCTGCAAGCACATGATAGAGAATTGTTTGCTTGGACTCAACAAAAGGGAGTCCTTGGCTTATAAATTCACTTGAGTTTCTGAAACACATTATTGCACCAGAAGACAAATGTCAAGTGAAGTCCATAATTGATCTGACTTCTCCGAAAGCAGAGCATGCAGAATATTGATCTGCTTAATAAACACAGATTATCTCCTGAGAATGATTAAAAATTAGCCAAGGAAGAGGAAACAGTGGCAGTCACATTGCAGAGGGATAATAGAGCTGGAGCACAGCCCTATGAGGAGAGGCTGAGGGAGCTGGGGGTGTGCAGCCTGCAGAAGAGGAGGCTCAGGGCAGAGCTCATTGCTGTCTACAACTACCTGAAGGGAGACTGCAGCCAGGTAGGATACAGCCTCTTCTCCAGGCAACCAGCAATAGAACGAGGGGACACAGTCTCAAGTTGTGCCAGGGCAGGTCTAGGCTGGATGTTAGGAGGAAGTTGTTGTCAGAGAGAGTGATTGACATTGGAATGGGCTGCCCAGGGAGGTGGTGGAGTCACCATCCCTGGAGGTGTTGAAGCAAAGCCTGGCTGGGGCACTTAGTGCCATGGTCTAATTGACAGGCTAGGGCTGGGTGCTAGGATGGACTGGATGAGCTTGGAGGTCTCTTCCAACCTGCTTGATTCTGTGATTCTATGATTCTATGAGTGGTATATTACCTACTGGTATTTGATGGGCTTTTATATGTCCTTGTGCAAAACTGGCATTGTTTTGAGCAGTAGACTTGAAATACTGTAGAGGGAAAGGGGAAATCTTGTCCTTCCCTGTGCTGCAGTTCAGGTTGGACAAGGGATAGAACCAGGACAAGCCATTCAAGGCTGTGCATGTTAACCTTTTGTCTGTGTAAAAGCTGCTGTCTGCTGCTGACAGAGGCTGCCCTTCAGGCACGATTCTGTATTCGAGGCGGCTCAGCTCTGTCGGGAGTGATGATTTGCCTTATAAGTATTAATGATGCCAAAGTAGATTGTTCCAAGCACAGCTGAATGTGATGTCAGGAAGTATTTAACCATAGCTGAAGAGTGCAGCAGGATAGTTTCTCTCTGCACTGGACTCCTTCCCCAGGGAGGATTCCCACTTGTTTGGAGACAGCAGCCTCCAGAAACAACAGCAATGGGCAGTGCTCCTTCCATGGCTCGTGTGTGATGTTCTGCTTATGTCCTCATGTCTCCAAGTGATAGGAGTCTGTGTTACATCAATCCTGCCGTGTCCTGAGGCAGCAGAGATGGACTGGAGGGACAATCTTCTCTCCCTCCCCCCTCCCCCACTCTTTTGGCTATGTGCATTTCTTCCTTGAGACAGTTTATTTTCTCTTGCAGACAGAAAAAGCTGTAAAGGATGGGGATTTTTTTGTATGAAGGTGATTTTTTTTATTCAAAGCAGATGGAACTCCAGTGAGGTGATGAGGTGATGACAGTGTGGGATCTGTCCCATGGTGCAGAAGGAGCAGGCTTTTCCTGCCTGCCTCTGCTGCAGTCTGCAATGCTGTGTTAGAATAGAATAGAATAGAATCAGCCAGGTCGGAAGAGNTCTGCCCTGAGCCTCCTCTTCTGCAGGCTGCACACCCCCAGCTCCCTCAGCCTCTCCTCACAGGGCTGTGCTCCAGGCCCTTCACCAGTCTTGTTGCCCTTCTCTGGACACCTTCCAGCACCTCAACATCTCTGTTGAATTGAGGAGCCCAGAACTGGACACAGCACTCAAGGTGTGGCCTGAGCAGTGCTGAGCACAGGGGCAGAATAACCTCCCTTGTCCTACTGGCCACACTGCTCCTGAGCCAGCCCAGGATGCCATTGGCTCTCTTGGCCACCTGGGCACACTGCCATGCCAGAGTAGCCCTCTTGTACTGACCCAGGAGGAATGTAAATAGGAATTGCAAGTACTCAGCACCTTCAGAGATCTGGCATTCTGCTAATCTTCTCCTCTGGCATAATCTTCATAGCTGAACCACTCTTAACATGTTTGCTATTCTGCTGTTCTAGTATTTAAATAGTAATTATTAGTGGCATATTCTTTTGGGTGATGAGCCTAAAGCTGCAGTGGGGTAGTGTGACCTTGAGTTTTTTCTGTAGACAATGGAAATTGGTTGATAATGGACAACAGTAATTGCTTGGATGACAGTGCACCTCTGGAGCTGCATCACCACAATACATCACTGAAGCCAGGAGCTTAATGGGATTCGAGGGAAAAAAGAACTCAGGAAATGCAAACAAGATGTTAAAATGCATAAAAATTGGGATGGAGGATAATAGAGAGGGTAATCATCATGTAATTATACAAATCTAATTCTATAAGTAAGCACTGTAGCTTCCTTGGGCAGGAACACTGCCTGCAGGACTGGGCTCAGGAGTGCCTAAGGAGTATGTTTTGAGGCTTGAGCCAGTCTAGCACACAGGGAAATTGTTACAGTTTGGCACCATTTAGTTCTGGAAAGAGAATCCACAAAGATGTCAGCAAACTGCAACATTGAGATCTCTCACAGCTGTCAATCTGTGGGATGGAGCTGGTCCATGAAAGGCAAGAGTCATGCCAGGAACTGCCATCCCGAATTTTACCCCCTGGATGAGGAGAACCACAACTGGCAAATGAGGAGCTGAGGGAACTGTGGGAAGGGGAGGTGTGTTGTACCACTGCCTGTCCCTTGGGTGATGAGGAGACCAGGGGCACAGAGGCTGAGTGTAGAAGAGAGATGCCATGAATGGATCTGTGACATGGCTGGATCCCCCAGAGGGTCCTGGGATGGGGGATTGGAGTAGGTGTTTGAGAGGGCTAAAGTCATTCGGCACTCAGGCTGAATGTGTTTCTGTGTTTCTGACTGGTGATGTGCAAAGTAACCTTAGGAAGGGATATGTGTGGGACATTGTGCCAAGACATCTGGAAGTGTGGAGCCATTTTCTCTCACAGTAGAAGAGAACAAAGGAAGGGGATAGGATCATAGAATCATAGAATGTCAGGGGCTGGAAGGGACCTCGAAAGGTCTTCTGGTCCAACTTCCCTGCCAGAGCAGGATCACCCAGAGCAGATCACACAGGAACACATCCAGGCAGGGTTTGAATCTCTGCAGAGAGGGAGATTCCACAACCCTCCCTGGGCAGCCTGTTCCAGTGCTCTGTCACCCTCACAATGATAGAATTCTTCCTCAGGTTCACATGGAACCTTCTGTGCCTCAACCTTCACCCATTGCCCTTGTCCTGTCCCTGGGCACCACCAAGACGAGGCATTATCAGGCAGGTCACTGGGACATCCTTTCCACTTTGTCCACATGCAGATGGACAAGTGGCCATGCATTGCTGAAGAGCTACACAGGAAGCTACAGGGAGGAAACCACCAAGGCAGCAGAAACCAGAGTGATGAGATTTCCAACTCAGACTCCTGTTAAACAGTTTTGCTTTTTACCCACTTCCCCCAAATACTTCCTTGTATCACTTGGAAGTTCTGCTGCAGGGCATGATCTAGAGAAATCAGGCTAAAAGCTTTGGAATAAGTGGAACACCTGACATATCCAATGTCTGAGTTCAGTTGGAACATGAGAATCATAGAATCAACCAGCTTGGAAGAGACCTCCAAGCTCATCCAGCCCAGCCTAGCACCCAGCCCTGGCCAATCAACCAGACCATGGCACTAAGTGCCCCAGCCAGGCTTGGCTTCAACACCTCCAGGCACGGTGACTCCACCACCTCCCTGGGCAGCCCATTCCAATGCCAATCACTCTCCCTGCCAACAACTTCCTCCTAACATCCAGCCTAGACCTCCCCTGGCATGACTTGAGACTGTGTCTCAAGTTCTTGTTCTGTTGCTGCTTGTCTGGCAGAAGAGACCAACCCCCACCTGGCTGCAGTCTCCCTTCAGGTAGCTATAGAGAGCAATGAGCTCTGCCCTGAGCCTACTCTTCTGCAGGCTGCACACCCCCAGCTCCCTCAGCCTCTCCTCATAGGATTTGTGTTCCAGGCCCCTCCCCAGCCTTGCTGCCCTTCTCTGGACACCTTCCAGCACCTCAACATCTCTCTTGATTTGAGTGGCCCAGAACTGGACACATTATTTTCACACCCAGAGCTTACTGCCATGAGAAGGTGTCAAGAGAAGAATTCTTCCAGGTTTGGGAAGAATATTAAAACTTGCATCAAAACTGCTTTTGCTTTGCTGTTGTTGTTCTGATGAGCAGTAGCACAGATTAGGAGGGATAGTCAAACTCCATCACTTAAGTCAAATTGTAAGTATTAGAGATGATGGTAAAAGCTAAGCTAGAAGTACAGCATCCTTCCTGTCTTTTGTGCTTTCTGAAATCAATTATGCTTTCTGCAGAATTCATTTCACCCACTTGTGCTCTCTGGTCAGGTCATCTCTGCTCCTGTGGTTACATAGAGTCATGGAATGGTTTAGGCTGGAAGGCACCTCCAAGCTCATCCAGTTCCAAACCCCTGCCATAGGCAGGGACACCTCCCACTAGAACAGGTTGCTCAAGGCCTCATCCACCCTGGCCCTGAACCCCTCCAGGGAGGTTGTGGAGCACAGAAGCATCTTTGATCACATTGGGTGCTTCTGTGCTCCACAACCTCCCTGGGCAACCTGTGCCAGTGTCTCACCACCCTCACTGCAAACAACTTCTTCCTAACATCCAGTTTCAATCTCCCCTCTGCCACTTTAAACCCATTCCTCCTCATCCTGTCATTACAAGACCTTGTCAATAGTCCCTCCCCAGCCCTCCTGTAGCCCCCTTCAGATACTGGAAGGCCACTATAAGTTCTCCTCAAAGCCTTCTCTGCTGCAGGCTGCAGAGCCCCAACTCTTGTAGCCTGTCCTCATAGCAGAGCTGCTACAACCCTGTGAGCATCTTGGTGGCCTCCTCTGGACTGGCTCCAGCAGTTCCATGTCCTTCTTGTGTTGAGGGCTCCAGAACTGCACCCAGGACTGCAGGTGGGGTCTGAGGAGAGCAGAGCAAAGAGGAGAATCATGAAAGTTGAAAATGGGTAATATTTCTGTGTTTGTTCCATGGTTTTATTGCTGGGACAATATTGTTTCTGTTATTGCTTGTGAGCAGTGCTTTGTGTCTCCTCCTAAACATACCTGATGCATGAAATGATGATGTTCCTGTGCTTTCACAGCCTTTGATGGTATTGAAGCTGAGTATTGTCAATTTTGCTAAACATTTGAATGGAGGAGCTGCCCTGCTGCCAGACCTGAGTGTTCAAGGAGTAATAATCCCTACTAAAAGGAGAGTTTTGGCATTTGAGATAAGGAAAGAGAGTATTGACATTTTAAAAAGAATGGATTTTGGGGCCTCCTCAGCTGTGCTCTGGGTTTTGCACTTTTTGTGTTTGTGAAGTCAAGCTTTTCCTTTTCTTCAGGAGGGCCAGAAATTGGTTGTTTTCTTCTTTGTAATGGAATGTGGGCTTCTCACAGGCCTCCCTGAGTGAGGAGCTTAAAGAAATCTCCATACATCATTCTTCACAGAAGATTCAGTTGCACCTCTTTGTGACCCCTCCAAAGGTGCCTCTCTGCACTACCCTTTATCAGAATCCTTTCTCTCTTTGCAAATGTATTTTAGCCCGAGGAAAAGGCTGATAGCTGAAGGAAATCCTGGGGGGGGGGAAACCTGCCCAATGCCATTCCTTATTTGCTGACTAAGTGGTCATTAGGGGCTGCTGTGATTTGGGAAGAGCAATAGAATAGAATAGAATAGAATAGAATAGAATGGAATGGAATGGAATGGAATGGAATGGAATCAATCAGGTTGGAAGAGACCTCCAAGATCATCCAGTCCAACCTAGCACCCAGCCCTATCCAGTCAACCAGACCATGGCACTAAGTGCCCCAGCCAGGCTTTTCCTGAACACCCCCAGGGACGGTGACTCCACCACCTCCCTGGGCAGCCCATTCCAATGCCAATCACTCTCTCTGCCAACAACTTCCTCCTAACATCCAGCCTAGACCTCCCCTGGCACAGCTTGAGACTCTGTCCCCTTGTTCTGTTGCTGCTTGCCTGGAGAAGAGGGTGACCCCCAGCTGGCTACAGCCTCCCTTCAGGTAGTTGTAGACAGCAATGAGGTCACCCCTGAGCCTTTTCTTCTCCAGGCTGCACAACCCTGGTAATGTTGAAGAGGAAGAGAATGAGACCAGTGATTACTGTACAAGATCTGTTCTCAGTAGTTAAGGCACCAGGTATCTAGACCGAGCTTGCAAAGTATCAACCTTTAAGTTAGAGACAGCGTTGTGCAAATGTCAGTGGCAAAGAGAGTTGAGTTAAAAATAACATCAAATAATTATTGTGAAATTAAAAGACTGTTCTGAAGTTGTAATCGAGTTTGATACATGATGATTGTGTTACTGGTAGCAGTCCATGGCTCATCCAACCTTATTATCCTAGAGTTGATGTTTTCATTTAGTGTTTACTGGATCATTGTAATCTTCTGTGGTACTTAATTGAATAAAATGCAGGATTCACTTTAAATAGATGCAGAGACAAAGTAGTAAATTTCTCAGAGGAAGAATGTTTTCACTTTGTTTAACACAAAGCATTAGTTTATTTGCAAGTGTAATTGATACTGGCTTGAAGAGCATTCCTAGAGTGCATTAAATGGGACAGGCATAACAGCGGTATGAGATTTATGGCAGATGAGTGCAAATGGTGCAATATTAGCTGTAATGGATTCTGGACTCTAAATATGCTCTCCTGGCCCACTGTGGATGGATCAGGAGTCTGGATGTGCATTGTATGGAAGCCAAAAAGCCCTGCGTGTTTGAATTCTCAGGTTGTGCCAGGGGAAGTCTAGGCTGGATGTTAGGAGGAAGTTCTTCACAGAGAGAGTGATTGGCATTGGAATGGGCTGCCCAGGGAGGTGGTGGAGTTGCCTTCCCTGGAGGTGTTGAAGTGAAGCCTGGCTGGGGCACTTAGTGCCATGGTCTGGTTGATTGGCTACGGCTGGGTGCTAGGTTGGACTGGCTGAGCTTGGAGGTCTCTTCCAACCTGTTTGATTCTATGATTCTGTGATTCTGTGAATAGTCTCCTGGTAGTTAAACCAAGCTGTACATTTCTGTAACACTCAACTGCAGGGTAAATTTAAAGGTCTCAATCCTCCAGCAAGGTTTGGTCTTGGTGTCCAAACCCAGTTCTGCAAGCAAAAAATATGATGTTGAGTTCAGTGAAGAGTGTCTCAAACCCCTGCCTGACAGTGAAGGACTATCAGAGCCTGGAAAGTTGTACAGGGAACTGCACCTTTTAAATCATTGCTCAACCCAAACGGGGAGAGCATCAACGAAAGCCACTGAGGGATGATGTGAAGGATTCCAGCTTTTTGTGTGTTGGAAGGATACTTTGAAATAGTCTATGAAAGGATGGGGAGTGATGCAATGCTGCACTTGCAGAGAGAGCCTTTTAACAGGGTGCCTTAGAAGTGAGTGCTGGAAAAGAAAATGTCTGTCCTCTGTGGACAAGAGAACCTCACTAACAGTAAAAATGATCTCTTTAGGAGTAGGCAGCAGTGTGCTGGGCAGATGGCAGGCGGAGTGTTCTTCAGGCTTTTCCTGAACACCTCCAGGCACGGTGACTCCACCACCTCCCTGGGCAGCCCATTCCAATGCCAATCACTCTCTCTGCCAACAACTTCCTCCTAACATCCAGCCTAGACCTCCCCTGGCACAGCTTGAGGCTGTGTCCCCTTGTTCTGTTGCTGGTTGCCTGGCAGAAGAGACCAACTCCCACCTGGCTACAGCCTCCCTTCAGGTAGTTGTAGACAGCAATGAGGTCTGCCCTGAGCCTCCTCCTCTCCAAGCTAAACACCCCCAGCTCCCTCAGCCTCTCCTCATAGGGTTTGTGTTCCAGGCCCCTCACCAGCTTTGTAGAATAGAGGCCTTTTGTTCTGTTGCAATCATCTCTTGCCCAAAGCAGAGGGAACTCTGTGCTGTGCAGCTCCCCGGACCTGGTGTAATACAAATACTTATAAATAGAGATTTAATCTAATTGCATTGCAATGAATTCCTAATATATTGACTACATTGACTGCATGCAACTACACCAGAGGACTCTTTTATGAGTAGGTACCTTTTGCTTTTGACTTTAGCACACCAAAATGGATTTTCATTTTTACTCTGCCCGCATCCCTCTTCTGTGACTGTGTAAGGAGGCTTTAAAATTGATGTGCATTGCACTTACAGCCACTTATAGCCACTTTACAGAACCAGAGTAATGTCAAGGAGCTTTAATGCCTGGGAGAAGACGACGCGCAGGATTTTGCCAGGATGGAAGCTCCATCAGCCTTTTTAAGCAATTGAGTGTCTTTGATTACAGAAATTTAGACCTAATATAGAGGAATATGCTTACATCTCTGACACCCATTAAAAGAGTGATCACAGATTTGTTCCTTTTTCCTCTTGGAAGAAAAGTCCCAAGTGAAGAAGCATTCTGGTACCTTGCTCCACAACACGGTGTGAGCTCCACTCTTTCAGCAAAGACCATCATAGAGCATAAGGATTTGTGGAGAGGATTTAAGCCCCACTCTTGACATTTAGTGTGGCTACTCCTGCAGGGTAACTGGATGAGGCACTTAGTGCTGTGGTCTAGTTGATTGGCTAGGGCTGGGTGCTAGGTTGGACTGGATGAGCTTGGAGGTCTCTTCCAAGCTGGTTGTTTCTGTGATTTCTACTACCATCTGTGTTTGTGTTCACTTCTGTTGATATGCCATATTCTTACTGGGGGGGAAGTTATCTTTAAAATAGGGTTTTCTAAGGGGACTGCTTGAATCTTCTAACTGTGTTGCTAAAGAATTTATCAAAGAAAATTATATTAGAGAGTTTGTTTATCAATGAGATACACAAGAGTTCATTTTTATTAGAATTCCTGTCATCCTAATGGACCATTTGATAAAGAAGTGTTAGAATCTAATGATAGGTAGGCTCTAAATAAATAGGAAAAGGCCCTGGGGGTCTGGGCTGATGAAAAGTTCAACAGGAGCCTGCAGTGTGAGTGCAGCCCAGAGAGCAACCCTGTGCTGGGCTGCAGCAAGAGCAGTGTGGGCAGCAGGGCAAGGGAGGGGATTCTGCCCCTTGCCTCTGCTCTCCTCAGACCCCACCTGCAGTCCTGGGTGCAGTTCTGGAGCCCCCAACACAAGAAGGACATGAAACTGCTGGAGTCAGTCCAGAGGAGAGCCACCAAGATGCTGAGAGGGCTGCAGCATCTCTGCTCTGAGGACAGGCTACAAGAGTTGGGGCTCTTCACCCTAGAGAGAGAAGGCTTTGAGGATACCTCGTAGTGGCCTTTCAGTATCTGAAGGGGGCTACAGGAAGCTGGAGAGGGACTACTGACAAGGTCTTGTAATGATAGGACGAGAAGTAATGGGTTTAAACTGGCAGAGGGGAGATTCAAAGTAGATGTTAGGAAAGGGTTGTTTGCAGTGAGGGTGGTGAGACACTGGAATGGGTTGTCCAGGGAGGTTGTGGCTGCTCCCTCCCTGGAGGTGTTGAAGGTCAGGTCAGATGAGAACTTGAGTGACCTGTTCTGGTGGGAGGTGTCCCTGGCATGGATGGAACTGGCTGATCCTTGAGGTCCCATCCAACCTAAACCGTTCTATGATTTGTTTGCGTGCTACAACTCTCACCTGAGTACTCAGCAGTCTCAGGCTAACACTCGACTGGTAAGACAAAGAACTGAATCAGGTGAATGTCACTGTCCTGCCAATACTGCTTGAACTGGCATCAGTGTGAAGGAAATATGGAGTTAAAATACCTCTTCAAGAGTCCAGATGATTGTTTGGCTGGTTTTGTAACTTTTAATCACATGCAGCCTGTCTCTGGCATCTATCAAGGGGGGAAATATTGAAAGCAGATTAATGTTTTGGAAAGCTTGTCTCCTGACTTCATTTCTGGACATAATTAAAAGCCTGATCTGTTGGCTAGAATTTTCTAATTTACTTTGACTGCTGGGAGGAGTGAAGCCACCAGGTGAAATGCTGCTGAACAATCCTGTCCATTAAAGCTTCCTACAATAGCTTCCCTTTCATCCTGAGCTCCAGTTAATGGCAAGCATGAATACTTTCCTCATCGGTCTGCTATGCCTTCTCCTCATACTAATCCTTCCACAGAAACATTTAGGTTGGAAAAGCCCCCCCAGAGCAGCTGTTGTTCATTCTGATATCCCCAAACTGCAACACAGAATCACAGAATTAACCAGGCTGGAAAAGATCTCTGAGATAATCAAGTCCAACCTGTCCCCTAACACCTTCTGATTAACTAAACCATGGCACTAGGTGCCTCATCCAGTCTCCTTTTAAACACCTCCAGGGATGGTGACTCCACCACCTCCCTGGGCAGCCCATTCCAATGCCAATCAATCTCTCTGTCAACAACTTCCTCCTAACATCCATCCTAGACCTCCCCTGGCACAACTTGAGACTGTGTCCCCTTGTTCTGTTGCTGGTTGCCTGGCAGAAGAGACCAACCCCACCTGGCCACAACCTCCCTTCAGGTAGTTGTAGACAGCAATGAGGTCTTCCCTGAGCCTCCTCTTCTCCAGGCTAAACAACCCCAACTCTCTCAGGCACTCCTCCTAGGGCACAGAAGGTGCAAAGCATTTCATTAACTATTCAGTGCCCTGGGTTGCTCTGTAAAGCAGATGGGATTTTAGTTTAGTTTGGTTTGGTTTATTTTATTTTATTTTGTTTTGATTTATTTTATTTTGTTTTGATTTATTTTATTTTGTTTTGGTTTATTTTATTTTGGTTTGGTTTATTTTATTTTGGTTTGATTTATTTTATTTTATTTTGGTTTGATTTATTTTATTTTATTTTGGTTTGATTTATTTTATTTTGTTTTGATTTGATTTGTTTTGTTTTGATTTATTTTGTTTTGTTTTGATTTATTTTATTTTATTTCGGTGTGGTTTATTTTGTTTTGTTTTACTTTGTTTTGTTTCATGGCGAAGTTTAGGCTTGAGGTGAGGAGAAAGTTCTTCACTGAGAGAGTCATTGGCTACTGGAATGGGCTGCCCAGGGAGGTGGTGGAGTCGCTGTCCCTGGGGCTGTTGAAGGCAGGATTGGACGTGGCACTTGGTGCCATGGTCTAGCCTTGAGCTCTGTGGTGAAGGGTTGGACTTGATGATCTGTGAGGTCTCTTCCAACCCTGGTGATACTGTGAGACTGTGTTTGATTTGATTTGATGCTCTTTTATTTTGTTTTTATTGCTAGCCAACTTCTGTTTCCACTCTTGTAGCTCAAGCCTCTGAATGCCCTGTTGTGCAGCCACTTCCCACACCAGCAGAAGTCTTGCTCTATAGAGGAGAGCAATAGAAATGAAGGCTGCTGGTTCCACGAATAAATACAAGCCCTAAGCTGTGTTATTATCCTTGGGAAACATGTCCAAAAGTCTGCCTTTGAGTAATATGTACAAGAAAAGGCTGATGGTGTTCTCAAGTGTGATGAAATCTGCCCCTTCTTGGTTTAAAAGGTCTGGTTTGCTCAGCAGAGCATGCCATGATGGATGTTGTAGGTGTTTTTTCTGTGTGAGTTCATGTATGAAGGTGAGACTTCAGCCTCCCAAACTCAACACACGGCAGTTGCAGGTATTTCACAGGTTGAGCTGGGCAGTGACCTGTTGTTTAGAGCAGAGCCTGACCTTAGCACGTCGTATTGATGTGATATTGCCTCCTACCGCAGACATTGGTTCGAAGTTCTTCTGCATTTCCTGTATCTAGTCCAAAGGCTGGGGTGGCAGAAGGTGTTGCTGACAAAAGGGAGGTGTTTCACTGGGACAGAATTGCAGACCAGCCTTGGTCTGCAGGCTGTTAGCAGTCTGGAGTCAGCCAGGACAGCTGCCCGTTCCTGGCTCACAGGTGTACCCTACACCATGAATGTCAGGCTCAGGGTAAAGAGGGAAGCTTGCTGACCATAGGATGGCCTCCTGCTCTTGCCCTCCATTGACCCTAAGTACTGTACATTTGCTGCTCTGAGTATAGCTGTGCATGTTTTGTGTTGCCATTGCTATTGTTTGTCTGTTGTTGAAGGCTGTAGCCAGGTGGGGTTGGTCTCTTCTCCCAGACAACCAGCAACAGAACAAGGGACACAGCCTCAAGTTGTGCCAGGGCAGGTCTAGGCTGGATGGTAGGAGGAAGTTGTTGGCAGAGAGAGTGATTGGCATTGGAATGGGCTGCCCAGGGAGGTGGTGGAGTCACTGTGCCTGGAGGTGTTGAAGAAGAGACTGGATGAGGCACTTAGTGCCATGGTCTAGTTGACTGGCCAGGGCTGGGTGCTGAGTTGGCCTGGATGATCTTGGAGGTCTCTTCCAACCTGATTGATTCTATGATTGAATTAGTCTGGAGGTGAGGAAGCTGAGAGAAGACCTCATTGCCTGCTGTATACAACTACCTGAAAAGAGATTGTAGTGAGGTGAGGGTCAGTCTCTGTCTTACCAGGTAGTAGAACAAGAGGAAATAGCTAGAAATTGTGCCAGAAGAGGTTTAGGTTGGATGGTAGGAAAAGTTTATTTACTGAAAGAGTGGTCAGGCTTTGGAAAAGGTTGCTCTGGAGTCGCTGTCCCTGGAGATGTTGAAGAAACACACGGACATGTCAGCCTGCTTGGAAATACATCATTATTTCTCTATTAGAGGTCATTCTTTCAGAACATAGTACACTGGAAATGTCACAGATACCATATCAAACAATACTTCGGTGAAAGCCATGGTACTGGAGACAAACTCGCTTGTGAGTGCTATGCAAAGGAGGCGTTTGTTGGTTGAGGCTGTGTGGGGAAAGGTAGCATCAACTGCATCACAGTGAGTAGCTGTCTGATGTTTTGGGGATGCTGTAACATATTTTATTCATGTTCACCAAACCCAGTGAGTGAAGCCCTGCAAACTGTAGTGGGATGATCTCAAAGTCATACTGAGCCACTCTCTTATGCAGAGGTCCTTGGTCTCTTAGTGAGTGTTGCTCATCACTCTTGAGACCCTATGGCAGCACGTAGACACCCAGAGCAATTACATGTGCCCATATAGCTGCTGCTTACTGTGACTGCTTCACCCTTCCTGTGCCTCAGTGATACACCTCAAAGGAACAAACATTTCAGATGGAAGGACACAGGGAGTAGCCTTGAACCCTGTCAAGAGACTTTTAATGCTCCCAGTACATTTTGGACATCCTATCACTGCTTCTGCTTTCTTGCTGCTGGCAGCTGCATCCTTTTAAAACCTTGTTCTTGCTTCCAGTAGGGACAGGTGGGGGCAAAGTTGAGGCACTCTGTCATTCCAAGCAGAGATATGAGGTCCTTCACACCTTCTCTGCTTGCAGCACATCGGGTGCTGTGCAAACTGTCCTTGTTCCAGCTCTGCCTGAGTGCCCGAGGTGGCGTTGCTGAACGCCTGCTGTATCTCTGTAATTAATGAACATTATCAATGCTAAGTAGAGGATGGCTTATCACCTTGTAGATGTCTTATGCTGTGCTCAGAGCCCTACTGTTCCCCAGAAGGTTACAGTAAAATGTATAGATCTTCTGCATCAATTCACTTGTGTTACAGGCAGGTCATATAAATGGATGGGAGCAGGACCTTGCTGCTACAGTGCTTGAATTCCTTATGCTTAAGTTTGCATTTGGGCAGCTGTGTATCGTGTACCTCTGCACATCATGCACTTCCTTTACTGTGTCCTCTGGTTTCAAGTGTGCTAGGAATCCAGTTTGGTGCAGCAGGCTTTTCCACTTGGCCCATTTTCCACGAGTGGTGCTTCCACTGGAGGGCATAGAGGCGAGTCGCTAACAAGTTTTAGCTGTCCTCTCCCTGTATGTGTACGGTGGAAGACCTGCAATCCACAAAGGTGAACGCTGGGCAGGGAGAGAATGAGTGAAGGGACGTGCCCAAGTGTTGCTTCCTTCCTCTCCCTTACACCTTCAAAGACTTGAATACAGGGATATGAAGATCTTCCGAGTTTGCCTTCTCCAAAACTAAATACATGAAGCAGACAGGAGGCACTTTGGATGCCTTTGTGCCTCTTTTTAGAGAAGGCAAGCATCTGCAGTGCTTTCACTGTTCAGACTATCAAAAAGGCTATTTTAGGCTGGTGGAAAAGCTCATCTTCCACTGAGAGAGCAGGAATGGATCAACGTGGTTACCATAACAGATTTAATCTCAAGAGATCTAGAAAACCTTGAGCGAAACCACACCAGTATAGAAACACTTGCAGCCACCACAGCCCCCTGTGTCATGGAGGGCAGTGCCCACCACAACCCATCCCCCTCTAGCGAACGTTTTGGAGGGTGCAAACACTACTGCAGCTGCCAGAGCTGACACCTTTGCCCATCTTGGTAGTGCTTGGGAGCACTTGTGAGATGTTTTCATGAGGCTGCCATGGTGTTCAGTGTGAGAACACTGTGTGGGCTCTCACACTCTTTGCTACAGGTGGTAGCAGTACCAAGGAGATCCTCTCCATTGTGTTAAGCTGGGCTCAATCCTGACCAGCCTACAGGATCCAGTGCAGAGGTTTTACATTCATAGATAGAGGAGATTCAGCCTTTATACCTGCATCAGTTGTCATTGGTTTACCTGCCATCTAAATATGACATCTTTATGATGGATTTATGTGGTGCTCATCTACCTGCTTTAAAAGTGTCAGCATTTTGTATAGCTTCACTACTCCCAAGTGTACAGGTCATGCTGTAAATTCAAGGATTGTGGTGGTGGTGTTGTTGTTGTTAAATCTGGTACCAGTGTAAATGAAAAATAACCACCACTGCTAAGAAAAGTCTACTTCATAAAGCAAATGCTTAAAAGTCCACTTGCTCCAGCTGTGGCTTTTATGTGCAAGGATCTCTCAGGCAATTGTATGTGCTTACAGAAGAAGTCTTTCACAACATTTACATTTAAACCAGTCATCATCTTATATGCAGATCATTTACTCATCCTATAAATCACTGTTACAGCTGAAAATGAAGATGAGGCTCTCCCTTTTCCAAGCAGTAGGCTGCTTAATAGCCTAATATGTCTGCAGCTGTTTTGAAGGTGGGAATTATCTGTTTAACATAAATTTGAGGGGGTTATTTTGTTAGCTTTGTTTTCTCCTTAGTGGTGGTCTCTTGTATTTTCTGCCCTGGATATTTGGGTTACAAAGTATATATTATGGATAAGTTCTGAAACTTACATTTAAATAAAGGAGAAAGGAGGAAAGAAATGAATCCTAAAGCAACAGTCAAAAAGACCAAATACGGAGTCACTGGAATGGGCTGCCCAGGGAGGTGGTGGAGTCGCCATCCCTGGAGGTGTTCAAGAACAGACTGGATGAGGCACTTAGTGCCTTGGTCTAGTTGATTGGCTAGGGCTGTGTGCTAGGTTGGACTGGATGAGCTTGGAGGTCTCTTCCAACCTGGTTGATTCTGTGATTCTGTGATTAATGAGGAAGAGATTCAGCTGCTACTCAGCAATAACCAGAGAGGCAGGGGGAAATATGTCAGCGATCCCTGAGATTGAGGGGAGCAGAAGTACTAAGCCAGACTGCGAGGAGGCAAACTTTGCAAAACCAATTTGGAGACAATTCACAGCTGGCAGTGAAGCTGAGGCCTCAGAAGTCTCTCCTGCACAGATAAACAAGCAAGAAAGAGGCATCTGTTGCATTACAGCTGCCAAGGTTACACCAGCAGGAACAGGCAGAGGCAGGGTAAAGTGCCAGCGATATGGTCCATATTCCTTGTGGAGCAAGCACAGCTCCAAACAGCAATGGCACTGCTAATCATGTGCCTTTGAGGCTAGAATGATCTATTAAAATATATATTTACTGACTGAAAAAAAGGATCAGAGTGGATCAAAAGTAGTGTTTTGGAAAAAAAAGTATAATCCACTTAAATAGGAAAGACTTTATTAGCACACACCCTTGGTCTTTAGGATAAGCAAACCAAAGTGGATACATAATCCAGAAGTGAGAAGGGCACAAGTACCTCCTGTGTTCCCCAGAGTCACGCTCCAGTTTAGGCAGGGAAGAGCTATGCAAAATAGCTGTAGCCAGGCATGAGCAAGCAGACTTCCTCACAGCTTGCAGCCCACTGTTGTCTTACTTGTTTACCGTGAACCGTGGGGTCCTGGAGCTTGGCACAACAGTGTGAAACATTGCTGCAGTGAACAGAGTGCTTGAAATATAACTCTTAAAATCACTTTGAAACATTTTCTCATGCTTGAGGTGTAAAATGAATAAATAAAAACCCAACTTCCTCCTAGCATCCAGCTTAGACGTCCCCCAGCACAACTTCAGACTCTGTCTCCTTGTTCTGTTGCTGCTTGCCTGGGAGAAGAGCCCAACCCCACCTGGCTGCAGTCTCCCTTCAGGTAGTTGTAGACAGCAATGAGCTCTGCCCTGAGCCTCCTCTTCTGCAGGCTGCACACTCCCAGCTCCCTCAGCCTCTCCTCATAGGGTTTGTGTACCAGGCCTTTCACCAGCTCAGTTGCCCTTCTCTGGACACGTTCCAGTATCTCCAGCAACTGGAACACTTTCCAGCAGCTTAGTGAGGCTTGGGTAATGCACAAATAGCATCAACACCATGGGGTTGTTGGATAGAGCTCCAGATTGTTCTTGCAGTGCCCCTGTCTCTGCATCTCCTGCTGCACACCCCTGCTGTCCTAGAGGGCAGGAGTCCTCATGCCTGTAGAACATTTTGAAGTGTATCCCCTGTAGGAACAGGTAGCAATGCAAACAACTAATTAATGGCATTGACTAAATAAAGTGGGTTTGATCTGTTAAATGAAAACATCACACCAAATTGCTTTCCTAATGAACTTGGTCATAGGCAATGGAAATGTGATTTATTTGCTTTTCCATCTGTATCTATATTCATAATCTATTAGTGCCTCTAGAGTGTTCACAGAACCTTTGAAATATGGAAAATCACCTGAGTGGAACCCCAAGCCAGTGAGGTCCTCAGTAGAGGCTCTGAACCATTCATCTGGACTTAGAGACTCCTCTGGGACTGATCTTTGGCAGAACCAACGTGGTGGCGACAGCCAGGCAGGGGTAACAGTCGTGAGGGTGGTGCAAGATCAAGGTAGTTAATACATTCCCTAAAAGGTTTTTCCCCCTTTTGTAGTAAAATTATTTCAGGGATGCTGTCAGACAAGCTGAGAAGTCTTGCCAAAGGCAGGAATTGGTTTGAAGCAAGATTCAGTGTTTTTGTGATCTCCTAACAGGAAGGAGAAGGTTGAGAAGGAGTCCTGGGAATGGTGTATAAGCAGTGGAGATGCTCTGCAGCCTTTGTAGAAGCCAGGCTGACGTCAGCTGAGCTCCCATCCGAGTGTTCCCAATTCCAACTGGGGACATTGCTGTGCAGCAGTGTGATATTATTGTTGTCACATTCTTGGAAAGGGGCAGGGCACAAACTGTGCTTTCAGAACAAAACAAAATGAAATTCTCCCTCTCCAGAGCTCATTCAGATGAGCATACAACAGAGATCTGTAGGATGAACAGCCATGATGTCTGGCTGCTTTTTCAGCATCAAAACTCATAAACTCCTATGAAGAGAGTTTTTAACCATGCAGCCCTCACAGTTTCTCATCCCTCTGTTCTTTTCTGACTTCTTCTATATCAGAGGCAGGATCTGCAGTGGAGGAACACAGACTCCTCTCTCTCACTGTGTGTGGGCCATAGAGGCCTAGAGAGAAGAGATGCTGTGCCATTACTTTCTGAGACGTTGGCTCTGGAAGAGTGAATTAGTCACCAGCACACCTTGACACCTCTGTAGGATGATGCTGGTGCCATGAGCAGCCTGCTTTGTATAGACTCTTCCCTCTTGTTTCCCTCTGAATTTCTCTAGGAAAGATGGAATGGTGGGGAAATAGGGTAGCTGCAAGTGTATTAAATCTGAGTTGGGGATTAAATGGATTTATCTTTTTGGGACTATGCCGCCAGTCTTAGAAAAGCATGGGTTAGGCAGGCTTTCTTCTGAGGTGGCTGCTGCAGGAGCTGTCAGCCTTGAGTCCCCACCCTGGAAGGGCAACACCAATGCATAGTGCACTCTGGTCCTCTTGCACCCTATCGAGCTGTTAGGATCCAAGCATCAATCACCTTTCAAATGACTGAATGCTGAAAGCCATGGCTTTCATTTTTACAGGCTCCTCTCACCTTTCTTAGAGTGGATGTCTCTGTTGGTAGACTGTTCCTTTTCCTGAGTTACCTTACTAACATGGACTACCTCCACAACAATGTATGCTAAAACAAAAACTAGCCCTTGGAACTCTCTCTTTGTAACTGTGGTGCTTTCAGAGTTAGCTGCCTCCCCCCTCTTATGAAATCTACCAGACTAGACTCAACCAGCTGGAAGTTAAGAAATGAAGCTTTATATTCACAGCTTAGCACAAGATACAAGCAGAGAGTTACAATGTATACAGCTACAGACAGAAATAGGCAAGTTAAAAGTAATGCAGAAACACAGCAGCCCTCCCAGAAACCAGAGTGCCCAGGAGGGGCTCCCAACCACCCTTCCACCTTCTTTCCACCCCCTCTACCTTACCCCAGAGTCTGCTTTATGTGCAAGGTGAGTTGGGAGGATCAGCAAAGGGGGGTAGAAGCAGAAGGATTAGTTACACAGATCCAAGCAGAAGGGAAGCACACACTCCAAGAGATGAAGTCACACACACTCTGCCTTATCTATGTTTGTGTTCTTGTTTTTATCCATCTCAGCAAGCCTGTGAGTGCAGCAGACATCTGCATTGTTTCCTTTTCACAGCCTATCATCTAATTTTTCTCATTAAAATATTGCAGTTAGCCTCAAAGCAGCAGAGTAGCTCACCTGTGAAGAGGGTTTCTCTGTTGTCAGAGCTCAGCAGAGGCGGCGCTTGCCTGTGCCTGTGCCGTGTGTCATCCCTGCGCTGACAGCAAAGCAGCCAAACCGATGGGAGCTGTAGTGAGTGTGAGGCTCAGAGGGACTGGCTGTACCAAAGCAGATCCTGTGGTGTGTTCTGCTGGAGGGAGCACATAAATGCACCCCAGGTACTAATGGTTAGACCCACTAAGAATGTCAGATGTGTAGCTCTCCATGGGATCTGGTCTTTATCTGGAGTGAGGTGAACATTAGCAGACTGTGCAAAGGCAAAGTTAATCAAGTAGAATTAATTTCTACCCACTCTGCCCACTGGCTTCGACTTCTTGATGTTGAATTCCCTCTAATAAAGGAGAATAAACAGCCCACTGTACAGCCAGAACCCCAGCTGGCAAAGGAGCAGAAGGGTTCTGCATCCAGTGTCTACCTGCTGCTGCTGTAGGCTTTTTATTCTCACTGCTTAGTCTATACTCTCTTGAACAGATGTGTGCAGCTGGAGGCTCCTTGTGAGCACAGGCTGCTGTTGGATCTAGCCTCTGTAGCGTGCAGGAGATGGAAATGCTCTCCACTGATTCTTGGGAGCCCATAGCTGCTGCCCACAAAGGGGCTGCTCTGCATCTGCAGGCAGCAGAGATCTCTGTCTATGTAGAGAAACAGAATCAAGAGCAATCTTGGTAAGCTGCTCTGCTTAAAGATGTTTGGAAGCAGTAACAAACTGCTGCTTTCCCCAGCACGTAATAGTTCTTGTGCTTTAGCCCCCTGGATTTGATAGGTCTTCATGGCAATGGCTTCTTAAGGTTTTAGTTCACCTTGTCTCCCAAAGCTTTGTGGTGGTGGTAGAGATGCTCTCCAAGAATGCCAAAGTCTGCTTTGAGAGTGTTCCCAGAACACAGTCCTGTTCCTACCAGGCTCTGGAAAATGAAGCACTTCCCTTCTAAGAGGAAATGCTCTAGGATATGTGTGACTAATTTGTTATGAGGTAATTAAACATTATCATTTCATGATTTAGTTGAAACAAGCATTCTGAGTGGAGATGACTTGAGAAGCTAGGAACAGTTCCTTTCAGCTGTCGCCAGTTCCTCTCCTGATGGGAGGGAAGTGTCTGCCTGTCCTGCCATGATGCTCAGGGAACTAATTGGTGTCAAGTGTGGGGATGCCATTCACGTGGTTGTAGATGGCGTTTTGAACATGCATCTTGGTTAACAGGGAGAGCTGTCTGTACTCACAGCAATACCGATGAGCTGCTCCAGTGGTGTGGACTACATGGACAAACAGAGGGTATTTATGATGGGAGCACAGCTTGTGTGGCAGGGCAAAGGCCTGAAACAGACCCTGCACACAGCTTCAACAGCCAGGGGAAACAAACCTGTTGCAAATGATGAGTGACAGGGGATGCATTTTCAAACCTGGCAGAGAGGAACAGCGTGCTGCCTGTATCTCTGTGATCAGCTGAGATGGGTGGGAAGGTTATATTCCCAGGGTCCTTATCTGCCAGTGCCCCCTGCAATGTCCTCAGTGATGCTCTCTGTATAAATCCTTCTGCCTGGGCAGCTGCCTGGGTTGGCAGATACTTATTAATTTCCCATGATAGAGATATATTAATCTTTCATAAGTGATGACTCAGCCAAGAAATCAAGTTGGTACCCTAGCACAGCACGGAGCTCAGGATGGATGGTCTCAGCCCTCCTAATATGGGAGCAGATTATGCTGTGCCTGTTAGTAATGAGTATTTCTGAATGGCAACAGCCACTGTTCTGAATGGCAACAGCCACTGTTCTGAATGGCAATGGCCTCTAGCATCAATTTGGGGGGTGCTTGGGAACCTCTGAGCCCCTTGAATCAAGGAAGGATGGTGGTTGAGAGCTGGAGGACATGGCTGTCCTCTGCTTCCACATCCTACTGACAGTGAGTGCAGCTCATGGCCATCTGATGGGCTGAAGCCCTTTGCACAGGAAAGGAGTGACAGAGGGATACTGCTGGGTATTTCAGTGGCATCAAGGTGACTGTGCCAAAGCACAGGGAGAATCATAGAATCATAGAATCAACCAGGTTGGAAGAGACCTCCAAGCTCATCCAGTCCAACCTAGCACCCAGCCCTATCCAGTCAACCAGACCATGGCACTAAGTGCCTCATCCAGGCTTTTCTTGAACACCTCCAGGCACGGTGACTCCACCACCTCCCTGGGCAGCCCATTCCAATGGCAAAGCACTCTCTCTGGAGGTGCAGCAAGAACAGTCAGCATTGTGATTCACCTTGTAACGAAGCTGAGCCATGTGCATGTGCAGCTGACTTCTTGTGTCCAGCAACAAGCTTCTTGGAAGACTACATTGTGAGGAAGAGTAGGGTCTATTTCCAGGGCTAGTGAAAACTGTGCCTTGTTTACTGTAAAACAATTGAATGCACATGAGGAGGGCATGCAAGGGTAATCAGAGAGGTACAAATACATTTATTTTCAAGAACAATTCAGTTAAGTTCAGTGACTGAGGGCTCAAGGACACAATGGATAGGATAGACACAGTGAGAGGGATCAACTTAGAATCATAGAATCAACCAGGTTGGAAGAGACCTCCAAGCTCATCCAGTCCAACCTATCACCCAACCCTATCCAGTCAACTAGACCATGGCACTAAATGCCTCATCCAGGCTTTCCGTGAACAGCTCCAGAGAACGAAAAAAACAACAAGAAGAAAACCCCCAAGCAAACAAAAAAACCAAGAAACCACCAAAGCCAAACAAAGCAACCCCAAAAAAACCCCAAACCACCAAACCCAAGAACCCAAGACAACAAACAACACACACACACACATAATAAACCTCAGAAAAAAACCCTCCACTAAACCTCAAGAAAACCAACACACAAAACCCCACCAAAATCAGACACAGTTTTGTTTCCTTTGAATTCCTCTTGGAAACAAAAGCAGCAGAAGTGTGGAGCAAAGCAAGCCCTCATTACTACCCACAACAGGTAGAAAATGAGAGCAAGCCAATTGGAGGATTCAGACTGCTCCACTTATGTAAGACCTTGAGAACAACTCTGTTCTGATGGCTGGGGAGGAAATGTGTGAGCAAGGAGTAATGTCACTATGAACATACACAACATATTGTGGCTAACACTGTTGGAATTAAGGAGATGAAACTGCAGGGTAAGCTCGGACTGTATCATAGTATAACCCAACAAGAGGTTGACACAGGCTGTTAGATTTAAATGTTGATTATTGTTTCTGCCATTCACTTGTTTTTAATGACCTGTTTCCTGGCACCTGGGACAAGGCAAGGTTGCCCAGTTTTCTACCACCACAATTTGAGGTGCTGGAAGGTGTCCAGAGAAGGACAACAAGGCTGGTGAAAGGCCTGGAACACAAACCCTATGAGGAGAGGCTGAGGGAGCTGGGGTTGTGTAGCCNCTCTTCCAACCTGGTTGATTCTATTCTATTTGGTCTTGCAAATCTTTTAAGTCACAGTTTCCATGAACTGATGGGCTATGTAATGGTAAAAAATGCAGGAAGGCTTAAGAGGTCTGAGTGGTGGCTAGCAAAAAGTCTCTGTGAAAACTTGACCTGCTGTTGAGCTGCTCTGAACCAAGGATAAAATTATCCCAGCTATAAGGTGTTGCCTGTAGCAGAGTTGTGTTCCAGCTGAACCTGATCTTGTATAATAAATCTGTGCTGTAAAATAGAGGATCAAATGGGGCATAAGCACTTTGTTGTCAAATAAATGCTCTGATGTTCCCTCTCTGTAGCTGGCTGTCTGCAGACTCAGCAGAGATCCCAGTAGCATGTGAGTGAGGAAACGTGTAGCATCCCACGGCTCTACAGCACCTTAACAGAACAGGGGACACAGTCTCAAGCTGTGCCGGGGCAGGTCTAGGCTGGATGTTAGGAGGAAGTTGTTGTCAGAGAGGGTGATTGGCATTGGAATGGGCTGCCCAGGGAGGTGGTGGAGTAGCTGTTTCTGGAGGTGTTCAAGCAAAGCTTGGCTGGGGCACTTAGTGCCATGGTCTGGTTGATTGGCCAGGGCTGGGTGCTAGGTTGGACTGGATGAGCTTGGAGGTCTCCTCCAACCTGCTTGATTCTATTCTATTCTATTCTATTCTATTCTATTCTATTCTATTCTATTCTATTCTATTCTATTCTATTCTATTCTATTCTATTCTATTCTATCTTATCCTATCCTGTCCTATCCTATCCTAACTCAGATGAGCTGTGGGCCTAATCCAGCCCAGTGTGTTAGGTGTGCTGAGAAGGAGCTGAGGAGGGGGAAAGCATCAACATGGCAGCTTTATGTTGCCTGATGTTGAGGTGAGCTAGGGCTTGCATCAGTCCTGAGCAAACTGTGAACTGCCTTTGTGCTGCTCTAAGTTTTGTCTAACTATGTAAGGTCCCCTGAGGGTTACTGGAGAGTGGTACTTGCTTTGTGCCTCGCACTCAGAGACGCTTCATGCTCCCCGATACCGGCAGTAGGGTGGGTGAGAGGGCTCGGCAGGCTCGTTTGACAGCTCTGCTCTTTGAGAGATCTCCATTGCGGCAGGGAGTCCACTGGGAGTGAACTACAGCAGAGTGGAGCAGGCAGCACACACTGGCAGCTGCAAGTGTGCAGGAGGCAGCCACCATTCCAGAAATGCAGAGTGGTCTCTGTCACGTCAGGGACATGGAGAGAACTGGGGGAGGCCAGAGGCTTGTTTTACCCCGGTGAACGTGCCAGCCTTTGCGGTGAGGCAAGCAGCTCCCTGGAGAGCATCAATGCTCTCCTTGTCCCATCGGTGGGAAGCGGCTTCCCTGGGATTGCACATTGCAGCCTCCAAAACCGCCCTGGCAGCGGGGCAGAGGCTGCCCTTGGCACAGCCTTCCTTCGTAGCCGGGGACTGCCAGGGCATCGAAACCTCCGCAAGTTGGAAGGCGACAAACGCACGTCTGCCAGAACCTCGCCATCCGCGGGACTCCCTTCGCTGGCACGGCAGGGAGCGCAGGGTTTCATTCCCGAGCCTTGAGTGCCTGCGGCCCCTCTCCCTCGGCTGCGGGAGGGGAGATGCCTTGCGAGCTCCTGCTCTGCACATCAGCAGGCAGCAGCACATTGTGCTACGAGGCTGCCGGTGCATGCGCAGCGCACGGGCTGCCGCCGGGGAGGTGGGGAGCGAGGACCACATCGCTGCCTCCCGGCTCTGAGCTGCCAGTTGCTGGTTGCCAAGCAGTTATCATTGTTTCTGTGACGATTGCAGAGGCTGTTGCTAATTGAAGAAGCCCCCACAGCATCCTTCTCTCTGCTCCTGCTTCTGCTTTTATTTTGGAGGCTCAAGCAGGAAGGCAGCTAGACTGGTGGTTTTTTACATTGCATTTTTGTTTCTTTTTGCGGGGGTGGGAAATTTCTCAGCTGATGATTAAGTGATGGACTAGTTACTCATCCTTACCCCTTTAGTCTTTGTGTGTGTGTATGTCTGAACACACAGAGACAACCTTACACACACACACACACACACTGTAAAATCCTGTTTGCCACTGCAGTGGGCACAAATAGGTGAGCATGACTACAGCCAAGGAGCAAAATGCATCAGGGAAACAAGCCCAACAACAAGAACAGGTAATGCTTCTTTTCCTCAATTTCAAACAAATACAAATCTGCTTTGTGTAGCTCTGTGTTTCTATTATGTTTCTCTCTCTCTCTCTCTCTCTCTCTTTCTTTTTCTTTCTTTCTTTTAATCTTGGTGTGCGTTCCTAAAATTGTCAACTGAGTCACCAGCCAGTGGCAGGAGGGAAGTGCTGTGTAGCTGGGTTCAAGGTCTGCTTTCTCTGTGTGTGTGGAGGCTGGAGGGGGAAGCTGAAATTGTGCTATTTTTAACAGCCTGCACCTCTCGCTGAAGGCTGTGGAGGTTTGCTCTCTAACTTGTTCCTTACACAGTGGTGGGGGGGTGGGGGGAAGATGTTGGGACAGAAGCCCCCTCTTGCTGAAGGGAGAGGGTAAGGCTCTTTTGCAGCCCCTCTGCAGATGGAGATAACATTGCAGAAGTGGATTTCAGCTTCTTACTTTGAAATGTACTTTGCAGGGATGTTTTTGGGTCTGATATTTTCTTGGGGGGACACTTTCTGGAACAGGGTGTGCTCAGGCTGTGCATGTGCAAGCAATGATGGAGGGGTGGGCAAAAAAAAAGCATTTGTAAGTATCTCTGACTCCCACTGACTTGGGAGGGGGGATTGCAATGCTCACACCGTACCTGAACTTGATTTGTTTATTTCTCTTGCTAAGTGCTTTATGTGTGTCAATAGAGGTAGAAAGTTAGAGTTAATTTTGTCTGTCATTCCTGGGTTTTGGAGGCTATTCCTATCTGGGTGCACTCACCAGGGGCAGAATGAAAGTCAAAACTTTCCCTGTCAAAAAAGCAGAGGGTGAAAAAAAAAAGGGGCTGGGGGGGCTGGGAATGTGTGTGTTTGAAGTCATTTCCTCAGCTGTAGGTAGGCATAGGTAAAAAAGGATGGCATAAAGGAAAGTCTGGTTGCAACCTCTGAGCTCCAGCTGAGGATGCCACAGGCTCCTGGCACAGGGGCGGATCAGCAGCTCCATCCTCCTCAGCAGCAGCTTCCCCTCTCTGTGTTCTCCCCATGCCTGGGGGAACCACGGAGGAGCCTGTATGCTCCAGTTCTTCGGTTTTCATCACCTCCTTAAGACAGGGGAAGTGCAGCACTTCAGTCTTTGGTTAGGACGGCGCAGGAGGATAATTTAAACAGATCTCTCAGGACACAAATTAATTCTTAAAATAGTTCTTCCTGGCTTGATAGGCTGAGAGCCTCACCAGTTGTTTATCTCTCACCTTTATATTTTTTCCCCTTAGTCCTTCATTTTATGGAATTGGGGAAGGGAAAAGCATGAGAAGGCAGCAGGCACAAGTAGCATCACATAATCTGCCTTTTCAGGGTGTCATTTTCCTAACGGCTGAAACAGGCTCAGTAGTGCTTCAATGAAAACAGGAGGGAAACAACTTTGACACTGAGGGTAAAGGAACTGTGCCTTCGTCTACCCTTCCATCTGCTGGGCTTCTGTGCTTCTCTGTCCAGTGCTTTTGGAATAGGTATTTTTGTCACTGTTTGCTGCAGATTAAAATTAGTCTAGCTTTGTTTCTGAGCGGCAGGGGTGTGTAAGAGCCTTCTCTGAACAAAGAGAGCTGGGGAGCTCTCCCATTCTTCTTCAAGCTGTGTAGAAGTGTTGGGTTTTCCAAGTCAAGATGTGTAAGTCAGTCGCCTTGCGCAGAGGAGCAGTGGGTTTAAGTAGTGCTACCTGCCTAGTGCCATTTTTGCTGCTGGCATACTCTGCCTTTGCTATTTTGCTTTTCCCATGTGAAGTATAAAATGCCCAGAATAGCTCTTTTAGTACGCTGCAGAGTCTTGACTGGATGTGTTCTCTAACTGATGGAGTTGCAGCTATACCCATATGGTATGCTTACTCTCCAAGTACATGCTCCTTCTGCTCTAGTGTGACCATGCTCCCTCAGCTCTGCTCTAGTGTGACCATGGAGCAGAAATATCAAGCATATATCAATGCTATTGATGAATATTAATCTTTGAGTCTGTAAGGAGTTTTGCTCACTCCCATGGTTGGTTGGTTGGTTGGTTTGCTTTCACAATGCATTGTTAGTAAGACGGCTTGACACTGGGGGCTTGAATCCAGTCCATGGGTTGGAATGCACTTTTCTCTTCCAACACCAAAAAGCAGGTCTAAACCCTTGCTTAAAACAGTCCATCCATGGAAAAGGACTCAATCCAAGTTCTGTTTCCAGCTGAAGTTCTATTTCCAGGCTTGTGCATATTAAGAATTTCTGAGATTTATTTGTTTTTTCTTGCTTAAAAATTGATCAAGAAACTGAAAATTGTAGCTGGGGGAACACTGAAGTCCAACTGCTGCTCTGTCTGTAGAAGACTGAGTCTTTCTCAGATGCAGCAGCTGCTGCTGTCACAAGAGATTGTGACCGTTCCTTTTCCACGGTCCTTGCTGTGACATTCCCTGGATCCAGAGGCAGGCAAATGACACAGTTGGCTTAAGTCTATGCTGCCTCCTACCAGGCTAACCCAAACAGAAGCTGGGCACAAAAAGGCACTGCAGGAGCAGGGGAGGGGGGAAAGTTTGAAAACATCTGCAGAAGCTTTGTGAGCGTAAACTGAACAACCTAATGCAGAGCTGTGCGTCTGAAGTGAACTGAGCATGCAAACGAAGGCATGTTCTGTCTGGAGACTTACAAAGATTATCATTAGCCAATGATTGGGACGTGCAGATAAGCAGTTCGCTGCTTACCTGCTTGAAGCCAGGCAATAGGTGTCCCTTTTTTCCCTTTTAAAACTGTTTCTAAGCAGTTTCTTTTTGATAGACAATGTTCACCTGCATGCCAGTTAAACTATTCTGAGTTTGAATCCTTTATCTCCTTGCTTGTCTGTTTCATGTGTCTGAACGTTAAGTCTTTTGGGCATCACGTACAGAACTCCTGCTGTCTCTCACTGTGGAGTTGTGACTGCTTGATCAAGATGTAAGTTTTAGAAGCATAGAATGGTTTAGGTTGGAAAGGACCTCAAGGATCATTCAGCTCCAACCCCCTGCCATAGTTGAATGTGGTTGCCTCTGTACCCTTAGCACACTGTACTCTGACACATGTATGGTTTCTTGTTCTGATGGTTGGAGCTGGATACCATGCAGTGAGTGTGCAAGTTTGAGCCTAGCTGGGATATCTTGGTGAGAAGAATTAGATTACAGGCTGTGAAAAGGAAACAGTGGTGATGGCTGCTGCACTCATAGGCTTGCTGAGATGGATAAGAACAAGAACATAAATGTAGATAAGGGAGTCACTCTCTGTCTCTGGAGCTGCATGAACTTCTCTCTCTAACCTGCCTGACTAATCCATCTCCTTCTTAACCCCCCTGGCTGACCCTCCAAACTACCTTGAGCGTAAGGCAAAGCCTGGGGTAAGGTAGAGGGGTGTGGAGAAGGTGGAAGGGTGGTTGGGAGCCCCTCCTGGGGACTCAGGTTTCTAGGAGGGCTGCTGTGTTTCTGTTTTACTTTTGCACGGGTATATTTCTGTCTGTAGCTGTAAATCTCTGCTTGCATCTTGTGCTAAGCTGTGAATATAAAGCTTCCTTCAAACTCCCAGAGCCGATGACTCTACCCTGGGTGATTTTCTTAAGTGTGGGGGGGCAGGTAACACCCAAACCATCAGTCAGCAATGATTACAGTTGTCTTTTTGCTAGACTCGGGGCTCAGAATGCTGTAGAACAGCCTGAAGACACTATTAGACTTGAGATCTAACTCATGAGAGCTGCTGAATCTTGTCCTCAGTCTTGGGGCTTGCTAGCTGCATGTGTGAATATGCCATTGAAACCACTTCTCCATTGAAAAAGGAGAAGAAAACAGCAGCAATAGTTCAAGTGCTGGGTCAGTGTGCTTTAGTAATTTACACTGCCTGAATATCTTTGTGTTTTAACATAAGCCTGTACATTTCTGGTCTCAGTTTAGCCCAGCTCTTGTTACTTTTAATGGCCTTTGGAGTGCCAATAGCGCTGCAGTCATATGTAGAAATAAGGAGGCTGATTTCTTCACAAAGATGTGGTAATAGGCATAATCCTAAAATGAGACTTTTTAGCTATTCTGGAAAATGAGTCAGCACATGGAGGACAGCAGGATCACTGATTCTCAAAGAACACCTTTTATAAAGCATAGTTAAAGGGTTGATTGGTTAATTGGGTACTTGAACGCTTTGAATAGATGATTGTTCCTGTTTCTTTTGCTGTGCAGAGAAGAACCATCATGGACTTACAGAGGGTGAAATGTGCAGGTGTCCTAAACAGGGTTGTTAGAGATTTTTCACATGCAGCTCCATGTAAAAGACCACAAATTAAGTAAGGAGGCAAAATAGCTCGAGGGCTGCCTTTTATTCAGGTGGGCTCTGTGGGGGAGTGGAGTCAGAGCAGTAGGACAGTCCCACTTTTAACTCTCACTGAGGTAATACATGTTGAATTTGGCAGAACAAATGGAATTCCAAATAATAGGTGTCTTCAGGTGGAGAAAGAAGACATTTAACTTGGAAAACCTAGCTTGGACTCAGGAATAAAGTGATGGAAAGATGAATATTTCATGCTCCTAATGTTCCTCTACCACTCTACTTTGCACAAATGGCTTGTAGTAACTGGAAGAGTGGCTGAGAGCAGCCAGGAAGAAAGGAACCTGGGGGTACTGGTAGAGAGTAGCTGAAGATGAGCCAGCAGTGCGCCCAGGGGGCCAAGAGAGCCAATGTCATCCTGGACTGGATCAGGAGCAGTGTGGCCAGCAGGACAAGGGAGGCTCTTCTGCCCCTGTGCTCAGCACTGCTCAGGGCACACCTTGAGTGCTGTGTCCAGTTCTGGGCTCCTCAGTTCAAGAGAGATGTTGAGGTACTGGAGCATGTCCAGAGAAGGGCAACGAAGATGGTGAGGGGCCTGGAGCACAGCCCTGTGAGGAGAGGCTGAGGGAGCTGGGGGTGTGCAGCCTGCAGAAGAGGAGGCTCAGGGCAGAGCTCATTGCTGTCTGCAGCTACCTGAAGGGAGGCTGTGGCCAGTTGGGGTTGGTCTCTTCTGCCAGGCAAGCAGCATCAGAACAAGGGGACACAATCTCAAGTTGTGCCAGGGGAGGTCTAGGCTGGATGTTAGGAGGAAGTTGTTGTCAGAGAGAGTGATTGGCATTGGAATGGGCTGCCCAGGGAGGTGGTGGAGTCACCGTGCCTGGAGGTGTTCAAGTAAAGCCTGGCTGGGGCACTTAGCACCATGGTCTGGTTGACTGTCTAGGGCTGGGTGCTAGGTTGGCCTGGATGAGCTTGGAGGTCTCTTCTAACCTGGTTCATTCTGTGATTCTATGATAAGAGAGAGTGCTGTTGGAGTACCTAACATACTATATGGAAGTGTGCCTCTGCTGGAGTAAATTTATTCAAAGAAGAGAAATGAGCACTTGAGGCTCATTATGCTTGCTTTTCCCCTCCATGGGTGTAATTCTGGTAATTCTGGGATTCCTGTAGCAAGGCACATCAATTCCTGTGCTCTCTGCTGTCTTTATTCAAGGTCATAAGTATCCTCAATCATTATGAGCTCAGTCCTGTGCTGTTATTTTATCCCCAGAGTAGATTAAACTAAAGAATATGGATGTGCTTGGAATGGGAAGTAGTGTGGGGCCACCCCGTGGGGGTGAGAGAGTTTTGAGGTCCCAGATATCCATTTTGAACAGAGAGTTATTTCAGGGTGGTTCTAGATTGATGTAAATGTCCATTAATGTTTGAGCAGCATCTTCTCTCTTATCTTCATCCAAAAGGAAAGCAGTTTGTGTGCTCTCAGGACAGCATGAAACATGAGTTGGAGCGTGGTAGATAGGGGCAACTGAAGGATTTGGTCAGTAGTGCAGTTGTGAATCGAGCAGAGGTACTGGAGGTGCATCACTTCTCTTTAGTAGGACTGAGGGAGATGCAGTCAAATAAATGTAACTGAATGCAGGCTGAGTTCCTGTACCTGAAGATGTTCTTAAATCATTTCTATTGTCTTATCCTGTAAAATGTGACTTAAAGTCCTTGCAGGTCTGCTCTGCTTACCTGAGTGCTGCCCAGAAAATGATCATCTGTGTGTGCCAAATGTCACGGTTGGTTCAACATGCTTTACCCAGAGGATTGCAACAGTACTGATTCCTTGTGACACTAAAGCCTGCTTACATCACAGGAGCATTACAAATTGGCTCTAAGTAGTGCAGGATCCCTTCGTGTTGTGAGCAGGCTGTGGTGTACAGCAGGTTCAAGGTGCACATTTTAACTTGTGGATTTTATCTGTTGAAATAGGGAAGGGACTTTGTTTGTCAGTACCATTCCTGGTGTATGCTGGAGCACAAAGAGCCTCTACTCTCCATTTTCCTAGCAAGGTTTGAGATTACACTGTGGAGCTTTACACTCAGAAGCAGATTGAGCTGTGGATGTGCTACAAAAGATACTCCTGATGTATGGTGCCATAGGCTGGCACAGTCAGTCTCCCCACTGCAGCACCCCAGTGGCATCCCATCCACGCAGAGGAATCGAAGAGTCATACCTCTGCGGTACCCAGACTGAGCAGTGGGCTGAAAGGAGCTTGGCCTGGAGCTGTTGAACAGGTGGGAGGGAGTCTCCCAGGAGATGAGCTAATTTAGCTTATTAACTCAGTGACTTGTGATAGCAGAGCTCCTACAGTCTTGGCTGGAGCTGAGAACTGTCATATCCTTCAGGTGAGTGCCTGCTGGTGAGAATCCCTCCTTCTCCCTGATGTGCCACACTGCTCTGGCTCTGGTCATTACAGCTGTGCAAAGATCAGGGAGCGATGTCCACTCCTGAAAGGTGCCTTCCAAAGAAGGGAAAGAGGAGAAACCTAACTATGACCTGAATCAAAACTGAAGGAGATTTGCTGCTTCTCCTGGAACTGTTTAGTGTTAGTTAAGTGCATTTGGTTTTAAACAAAACTGTGCACACAAGGCAGTGCTTCTTTTTCCGGAGGACAGCTCTCTAAATGACATATCTTAGTGTAGACTCAGCACAGGCTTTCCCCAGGAAGTCACAGGGAACGTTTGTGTTTCATTCTGTTAATGGTATCTGATCTCTTTCCCAAGAGATTAAATTTCCTTAATAGTGCTCCTGAGAACACTGTATTCAAGCACACGAAATTGCATCAAGCTGTCAGTCTTTCCCAACTGCTAATTTGCCATGAGGAATGCAGGCAACTCAGCTATGGGAAGGGCTGATACAGAGGAGCATATGTGGCATAAAACTGGAATCACAAAAGGAGACTAGAAAAGGTCAGTTCTGGAATGGAAGTGCTTCTTTAAGCCTTCAGATGTGTCAAGACTGTGTATTGGGGTATGATCTTCTAAGCACACTGCTTCTAAGGATTGTTATCATTGAATCATAGAATCAGTCAGGTTGGAAGAGACCTCCAAGCTCAGCCAGTCCAACCTAGCACCCAGCCCTGTCCAATCAACCAGACCATGGCACTAAGTGCCCCAGCCAGGCTTTGCTTCAACACCTCCAGGGACAGTGACTCCACCACCTCCCTGGGCAGCCCATTCCAATGCCAATCACTCTCTCTGCAAACAACTTCCTCCTAACATCCAGCCTGGACCTGCCCTGGCACAACCTGAGACTGTGTCCCCGTCTTCTCTTGCTGGTTGCCTGGCAGAAGAGACCAACCCCACCTGGCTACAGCCTCCCTTCAGGTAGTTGTAGACAGCAATGAGCTCTGTCCTGAGCCTCCTCTTCTGCAGGCTGCACACCCCCAGCTCCCTCAGCCTCTCCTCACAGGGCTGTGCTCCAGGCCTCACAAGCTTCCACAGGATGCTCATTGAGATTGTGTATCCCTTACACTTTGCCTGTACCTGTACTGGTGAGACGAGATGTGCTCTGCCTGCTGCTCCCTCCAGTCCTAGCAGGGCTACTTTGTTCTGCCATCTTCCTCCTTAAGTCTTTCTGTTGCTGGTGGAACAGAACAGAATAATTTGTCTCTGAAGTGCAGCAGTTATCTAGGGGTCATGAGTGTGTTTGAACTCCACAAGAAAAAAAACATCTTTCTTTCTGTATTTGATTTTTATTAACAAACAGCCTCCCAAAGCATCTTAGACCTCGTTGGAGGTGTGAGCCATTAGCAGTGCTCCAGCCACTTTGAACAATGCTGTTACCTGCTTTTGGTTCTTAGGCCTTTAGTGCTGCTTCTTTGTGATCTTTGTCATGCAATAAGCTGTGGTGAATGGTTGTCACTTTGGACGATGTGAGAGAAGGTAGCAGGTTTTAAACAGTGTAGAGTGCAGGGATACTTATTGCTGATGTAGTTTAGTCTCTGTGCTTTGTGTTTAGGTCTTTTGTTCTTTTGCCCTTCCTTTTCCCCCTTCTTTTCATCCTCTCTTTTATCCTTTTGTTCTGCCTTCTCTGATTCTTAAGTGGAATTTAAGTGAAATAAATTAAGAGAAAGGACTGTGCCAGCAGCAACAGAAGAGGGAAGCTGAGTGTGCTCCTTCTCTGAAAGGGTGCTGCAAATGGGGAGGTCTCCTCACTGCAGAAGTGAGAGGAGTTCCTTTATTAAACAAATTTGGAGAGGGACCTATGCTTGAAAGCAATCAATGTGATGAAGAATGGAGAGGTGAGTATCAATTTCTGATTTAAGGGGAAAGTTTGAGTGGGATTAGCAGGTAGATTTGAGTAATACTTCAGGGGCTGGAGCATGCAGTTTAGTGCTTCTTGTGCTGCAGACTTCCACTGTGGCTGTGAGCAAAAGTATAGGATCCTCAGTGAGTAGCTGCTGTTCTGCTGAGGTAGCTCATTGTCACCTTAAAGTGGGGGGCAGAGTGGGGAGGGAAGCTAGTGGTCTTCTGAGGACAAGTGCATGAAGTTCTGAGAGACTCTGGTAACTCAGGCTGCACAAGTGCCTGAGATATCAGAGATGTACTGCTTGACATGAAGAGAAACGTAGGGAAAGGATTGTAGGAGAAAACCTCAAAGTTAAAACTCATTCTGAAGACTTAGATATGAATAGAGAATTCCAGCAGAAAAAGATCAAGATCCAGGTAAATCCTGGCAGGACTGCACATAGTTATAAGCAAACTTGCAAATGAGAGGGAGATAATGTATAGAATATTGAGGCTTTATCTGATTCCAAGATTTTGGGAACTTGAAGCAATTTTATATTTTGAGGTGAGAGATTCATCTTTCAGCTCTCTTGCATAATGCAAAGAGACCTTTTCTGGGAAAGAGTCATTCTCTTTTTCTTTTCATTTCCCAGTAGGAATACTGTGGTGTAATTGGGAGCCATAGAATCATAGAATCAAGCAGGTTGGAAGAGACCTCCAAGCTCAGCCAGGCCAACCTAGCACCCAGCCCTGGCCAATCAACCAGACCATGGCACTAAGTGCCCCAGCCAGGCTTGGCTTCAACACCTCCAGGGACGGCGACTCCACCACCTCCCTGGGCAGCCCATTCCAATGCCAATCACTCTCTCTGCCAACAGCTTCCTCCTAACATCCAGCCTAGACCTCCCCTGCCACACCTTGAGACTGTGTCCCCTTGTTCTGTTGCTGGTTGCCTGGCAGAAGAGACCAACCCCACCTGGCTACAGCCTCCCTTCAGGTAGCTGCAGGCAGCAATGAGCTCTGCCCTGAGCCTCCTCTTCTCCAGGCTGCACACCCCCAGCTCCCTCAGCCTCTCCTCACAGGGCTGTGCTCCAGGCCCCTCCCCAGCTTCATTGCCCTTCTCTTGACACCTTCTAGCACCTCAACATCTCTCATAAATTGAGGAGCCCATAGAGATGAAATAGAAAAGTAAATGGAGGGTTGATGACCCCAGGATAGGTGTGGTCAAGGGTAAAGCCAAAACCTTTCAGAAGTGCAAGCCAGATGCTGAAGTTCAGGGCCCCGGAGGTTGATGAAGAACATCTTCCTGAAAACCAGGATGGAGCCTCTGAGCCAAGGCTGAAGCCCAGAGCCTGCAGTTTGTAGAGAGGAAGCCCTGACAAAAGTTGTGGAGAGATCTCTTAAGTGTGATGGCAGTGGAGAAGTTCTGGCTATTTCCCACAGACATTTGCAAAAGTCCTTTATAGATTGAGAAAAACAAGAGGAGAGTGGGACAGTGACTGTTAGCAGTCTGGAGGAGCTATGGGATTTGATTTGGTGGTGAAAGGTGCTTGTGGGAGAAGCAGCTGCAGATAGGCAAGGAAGGCAGGTAGGCATAAGGAAGCAGAGGGCACATGACAGCATCCTTCCTCATCCTCCCACAGGGAGAAAGCAGCAGGAACAATGAGGTAGGACAAGGAGGAGACTCAACCCTGGATGTGTTTACAGGGTTATGCTTGGCATGATGATCTTCTGTGCAACAGCCAAGGTGTGCAGAGAAGCAATGACACTTGTCATGCCCAGGAATGCATTCAGTGCAACTTCTCAGCAGGGCTTGCCACCTTCCTGAGGGCTCACAGCGAGGGAGTAGCTGCTCTCCGTGCAGCATGAGCGTGGTGTGATGCCACCAACAGAGAAATAAGCTGCAAGGTGAGGACTTGCTGCAAGTCTTGTGTGGCAGAGGGAGTTCAGAGGCTCAGGGCAGAGCTCATTGCTGTCTACAACTACCTGAAGGGAGGTTGTAGCCAGGTGGGGTTGGTTTCTTCTGCCAGACAACCAGCAACAGAAGAAGGGGACACAGTCTCAAGTTGTGCCAAGGGAGGTCTAGGCTGGATGTTAGGAGGAAGTTGTTGGCAGAGAGAGTGATTGGCATTGGAATGGGCTGCCCAGGGAGGTGGTGGAGTGGCCGTGCCTGGAGGTGTTGAAGCAAATCCTGGCTGGGGCATTTAGTGCCATGGTCTGGTTGATTGGCCAGGGCTGGGTGCTAGGTTGGTCTGGATGAGCTTGGAGGTCTCTTCCAACCTGGCTGATTCTATGATTGCTTCTTCTCTTGCCTTTGCTGGGCAGTCGTGTTGTGGCCTTGAGCAATACACTGTCTCAGTATCTCTCTCCATCCTGCTGCACACTGCCTTGAGGGAAGCAGTGAAGATGACTGTTGCCAGCATTCAGACATGCTGCCTTTCTTCTGAAATACTTTGTCTCCCAGAGAAGTGCTTAAATAATGCATTCGCTACAGAGACTGGCTTCTGTCCTCTGGCTTGTCGTGAGAAGGAGCAACAGCTGGCTTTGCTAGAGTTCTCAGGAGAACAAGAAGACAAGAGTTAAGGTCCTCTTCTTGCCCAGGAAAAGGTCTCTGTTTCCATCTTGGATCACATTGGGTGCTTCTGTGCTCCACAACCTCCCTGGGCAACCTGTGCCAGTGTCTCACCACCCTCACTGCAAACAACCCTTTCCTAACATCCACTTTGAATCTCCCCTCTGCCAGTTTAAACCAATTACCTCTCATCCTGTCACTATAAGACCTTGTCAGTAGTCCCTCCCCTGCTTTTTTGTAGTCCCCCTTCAGATCCTGGAAGGCCACTATAAGGTCGTCTTGGAGCCTCCTCTTCTCCAGCGTGCACAGCCCCAGCTCTTTCAGTCTGTGCTCACAGCAGAGCTGCTGCAGCCCTCTGAGCATCCTCCTGGCCCTGCTCTGGACACTCTCCAGCATCTCCACATCCCTCTTGTAATGGAGGCTCCAGAGCTGGATGCAGTACTCCAGGTGGGGTCTCAGCAGAGCAGAGCAAAGGGGGAGAATCACCTCCCTGGCCCTGCTGCCCACACTTCTCCTGCTGCAGCCCAGGCTCTGGTTGGCTTTCTGGGCTGCAAGTGCACACTGCTGGCTCCTGTTGAGCTTCTCATCCAGCAGCACCCCTAAGTCCCTCTCCTCAGGGCTGCTCTCCAGCCACTCACTGCCCAGCCTGTATTGTGCTTGGGATTGCCTCGACACAGATGCAGGACCTTGCACTTAAGAAGAGTTAAACTTACACATTCAGAAACCTGTTAGAAAGGGCAAGAGGAAGATTTTGAGTGAGATAGTAAAAAAGAAACAAATCTGAATGCTGAACTGTTGGTTGCATTGGTTTTTTAAACCCTCCAGCTTACTTCCTTACCTTCCTCACTCTCAAAATAAATCACTCTTGTGGTATGTAAAAAACTAAGAGAGAGAAAAAAGTCAGTTTTGTATAAAGATTCACAGTGCTTTGACTAAAGTAGTTTATATTACTGTTGAACTGCTGCAGAGCTTGAAATTGGAAGAGATAATAAGCTTTCATCTGGAGCAATTAGTCTGCAGTTTTTGACTCCATTACCTTCACTTGTATCTGTGGCTGAATAGTTACATGCAGGTACTTAAGGCTTAGTTGCAGTATATTATTGTCAAAAGTGAAATCACAACATAGACATTAATTTGTTGTTAATTTAGCTTGTCAGAGGTGCCATAATAAACATATAATTGACTGGGGGTGAAATACATACAGTAGCATATGAGATGCAATGCATTTGTGTCTTTAATTTAGCTTAATAGCAGCCCATGACCAACCTCTTAACTCTTTTTTTGTGTAGGGTTTAAAGGGGTCTGATACTTCTTAATGTGGTTGTATTGATTAATGAATGGTACATTAAATTATAGCCATCCTTAAGCAGGCTGACAGCTTTACACTTTGGGCTTTGTGTTTTCATGGCCAGGATCAAATGGGTTATTTTCAAATGTAGGTACACGTTCTTGTGACTACAAAAGAGAGCTCAGGGATGGACAGAGAAAATGCATTGCAGCTTAGCTCGAGTTACAATGAGAGAGAAAAGAGGCACAAAGCCCTGAGTTTTGGATTGCACAAAGTCTATGACAAAGCAGGTGGTAAAGCTTGAAGGACACAGTAAGCAAAAACTTAAGGTTTTCATTATTCTGAGCCAGTGCTAAGAGATAATAAGGGAGAAGTTGCTCAAGGTGGGGAAGGATAATAAAACTTCTTTTTGTTATTGCCTAACTTTCAGGTTCTGTAGATTGCACTGAATGTAACAAGCACTGACTCATAGAGTCCTAGAATTGGAAGAGGTTGGAAGGGACCAGAAGGATCAGCCAGTTCCAACCCCCCTGCCATGCCCAGGGACACCCTGCCCTAGAGCAGGCTGCCCACAGCCTCATCCAGCCTGGCCTTAAACACCTCCAGCCATGGGGCCTCAACCACCTCCCTGGGCAACCCATTCCAGCCTCTCACCACTCTCATGCTCAACAACTTCCTCCTCACAGCCAGTCTGAATCTCCCCACCTCCAGCTTTGCTCCATTCCCCCCAGTCCTGGCACTCCCTGACAGCCTCAAAAGTCTCTCCCCAGCTATTTTGTAGCCCCCTTCAAATCCTGGAAGGCCACAAGAAGGTCACCTGGGAGCCTCCTCTTCTCCAGCCTGCACAGCCCCAATTCTTTCAGTCTGTGCTCACAGCAGAGCTGCTGCAGCCCTCTGAGCATCCTCCTGGCCCTTCTCTGGACACACTCCAGCATCTCCACATCCCTCTTGTAATGGAGGCTCCAGAGCTGGATGCAGTACTCCAGGTGGGGTCTCAGCAGAGCAGAGTAGAGGGGGAGAATCACCTCCCTGGCCCTGCTGGCCACACTTCTGCTGCAGCCCAGGCTCTGCTTGGCTTTCTGGGCTGCAAGTGCACACTGCTGGCATGTGTTGATCTTCTTGTCCAGCAGCACCATCAAGTCCCTCTCCTCAGGGCTGCTCTCCAGCCACTCTCTGCCCTGACTGGTCCTCCTAGCAGGAAATTTGTATCTAAACTGTTTCTTCTGCTTAGGAAACCCTGGCATTTCACTCTGTAGTAGAATCAATCAGGAAATGTTCTGACTTTCCTTCCTGAAGGCTTTTCCTCTCTTGTTCAAATATGGTATCTCTTGGTACTTAAGCAATGTTGCTTCCTGCTCATAATATCTTTATGGTTGTAGTGACTACATGAATGATGTCTTCATTTGGGTTTGTTCCATGGTTTTTGTGATTTGCCATTGGAAAGGGCTGCCCAGGGAGGTGGTGAAGTCACTGTTCCTGGAGGTGTTCAAGGAAAGTCTGGAGAAGAGGAGGCTCCCAGGTCACCTTCTTGTGGCCTTCTAGGATCTGAAGGGAGCCTACAAAAAAGCTGGGGAGGGACTTTTTAGGCTCTCAGGGAGTGCCAGGACTGGGGGGAATGGAGCAAAGCTGGAGGTGGGCAGAGTAAGCCTGGAGGTGAGGAGGAAGTTGTTCAGCATGAGAGTGGTTAGAGGCTGGAATGGGTTGCCCAGGAAGGTGGTTGAGGCCCCATGGCTGGAGGTGTTTAAGGCCAGGCTGGCTGAGGCTGTGGGCAGCTTGATCTAGGGTAAGGTGTCCCTGGGCATGGCAGGGGGGTTGGAACTGGCTGATCCTTGTGGTCCCTTCCAATCCTGACTGGCTCTGTGATTCTGTGAAAGCCTGGATGAGGCACTTAGTGCCATGGTCTGGTTGATTGGCCAGGGCTGGATGCTAGGCTGGACTGGATGAGCTTGGAGGTCTCTTCCAACCTGGCTGATTCTGTGATTCTATGAATGTTCACACTGGTTCTGTCCTGCCCTTGAGGTGAGAAGTGCCTCAAATGGATCCAAGTCAGTCCAGTGCCAAACCTGCATGCTATGTAGTATTCTTCCTGTAAAGTCCTCCTGCTTCATATAAGTTCCTGTCAGTTCCTAGAAACTTTAGAACTTTTCCAGTCATTGGCAGTGCTCTTAGCATCTAAGTAAATAAATTGTCATCTTGTGTGCCATGCCAGAAAGGAGCAATTTTGCTTTTTGCTCTTCAGCATCCTAATGTGAGTTCCAGAGACTACAGCAAGGAGTTACTGTCACAAGCTGAGCTCAGATTTTAAGTTTCCACTCTTCACTCTGCTGTAAATTGGAGCTGTTTGATGCATAGGCTTTTTCTTTCTGCAAAATGCAGTTCACCCAGGCAGGGCTATTCCCACTAAATCATCTAACTCCAAGTATTTTCATAAATGTAGTTTTAGTTCATTTATGTGCAGCTCCATTAGAACAGAAAGCCAAAAGAGACTTAAATCAAGATTATAGGGGATAGAGGATTACAAAATGATGGTCAAGAAAAGCCTGTCTGGGGTACTTAGTGCCATGGTCTGGTTGATTGGCCAGGGCTGGGTGCTAGGTTGGACTGGATGAGCTTGGAGGTCTCTTCCAACCTGGTTAATTGATTCTATGAAAAACAACCAGTGCCATTGTTCTGTAAGTTGTTTCTGCTGCTAGAAGATGCAATAAGCTTCTGGTTTAATCCTTAAGGGTTTAAAATATCTAAAAGCTGGAACTTTTTCTCCCCATTTATGATACAACTGGAGGTAGTTACTCCCCCAATTAATATCAGAAAGCTCTTTCCCATCTTACTCTAGGAAGGAGTTGGCTTGGCTGGTTGCTAAGTCTGCAATAAAAGCTTCTAGAAATACTCTTTTTTAAGCACAAAGATATGAAGTAGTTGAGCTCCACAGGCCATGTAAAATCCACATGAGAAATAACTCATGTATTTGAGGCTAAAAATACAAGCCTAAATGAATCCTAGTGGGATGCTTGGTGCTCATGATGCTTCTAGTCCTGTCACTGAGACTAGAGTTTATTTCTCTTCGCTTTGTTTCCAAAATAGCTGCTTTGTCATTTTTGCTTGACCTCTACAATGAAGGTTTGAGCAAGAATCAATTCCTTCTTTGGCTCTGTGACTCTGGCATGATCTGCTGTAAGGCACAAGTTGTGTGTAAATACTGCAGAGAAGAATAGATGTGGCAGAGTTTTGGGGAGGCAGTTGATAGGAGAATGTAACAAAGCTACACAGGAGTGCTCTTTCTCTGGGGATCCTCTGTGTGGGAAGACAATGATGTACATTCTTCAAACCATGTTCCAGATGATATTTCATTCCATTCTATCCAGGCCTTCATATTTGTCATCATAAATGCCCATGGATTACAAGAAACACAGACCCTAATATGCCCCTAGCCTGTGTGTTGTCTTTCCTTGACCCACCTCATAGAATCATAGAATCAACCAGGTTGGAAGAGACCTCCAAGCTCATCCAGACCAACCTAGCACCCAGCCCTATCCAGCCAAACAGACCATGGCACTAAGTGCCCCAGCCAGGCTT
>WAAF01018196.1:10142-36481 GCA_013400475.1 Tricholaema leucomelas | reverse complement strand
CCAACCCCACCTGGCTACAGCCTCCCTTCAGGTAGCTGCAGACAGCAATGAGCTCTGCCCTGAGCCTCCTCTTCTGCAGGCTGCACACCCCCAGCTCCCTCAGCCTCTCCTCACAGGGCTGTGCTGGGACCCTCCCCAGCTTCGTTGCCCTTCTTTGGACACCTTCCAGCACCTCAACATCTCTCTTGAATTGAGGAGCCCAGAACTGGACACAGTAAGGCCCTCTTCATATACTGGGAGGCCACAAGAAGGTCACCTGTGAGCCTCCTCTTCTCTGGATTGAACAGCCCCAACTCTTTCAGTCTGTCCTCATAGCAGAGTTGTTTGAGTTGTGCCTGGGGTGGATATTTGCAAGAAACTTCCCACGTGAGTGTGGGGGAATTGATACAACAGACAAAAGTTTACCGTGCTGCTGGGAGAGAAGATCCCAAATTCCTCCAGCTCTCGTCTTGCACACAGAAAGGCATTCTGTGATTCTTGTAACTGCAGCTGGAAGCTTCCCAGAGCACACTTTGCACACTTTGCACACTTTACAATGCCTTTCTGCTTCCCTGCCTCAACTGATCAGGTTGATTCCATTCAGGCTAAGCAGTTTCAGTGTGTTCCACAGTCCAATACACTAAGAATGGTTATGGGAAATTGATAGCTCCTTTTTCATTTTTTGATTGATGTCCTTCTGATTGCTTCTTGTCTTTTGTATTGTTGAGGTATGTGAGAACCACAGGAAGACAAAAAGGGAAGATGTCTGTGTGACTTCCCACTATAATCGCTGTTTGGTTTTGCTTATCTGAGGTCTGACTATGACATTTATCCCTTTTTGGGTTAGGGAGGAGTGTTAAAACCCATCAGTGAGTGTTTTCTCACTTGACACCAGCACCAAGTTAGCTCAAGTTCTGTGTGATGGGAGAGGTGAATTCAGCATTTCCCTGCCCTTCCCTCCTCCGTATGACCATGACATTGAGTCACCAGATTCATAGTCTTGGTGCCACCCACACCCTAGCATGTTCCATGCCTACAATGACTTAGGAGGTGCCAAGAAGGAAGTTCTAACTATTTGGATCTGAAAGAGATCAAATCTCTGTGGAACTTGTCCAGGGATGCTCCACAGTGGCTTACCAGTGAGTTTTGCTCAGGACCATCCTTTTCATTTGTGCAGAGGCAAAGTGACTCTCCTGGGAGCTGCTTGCTGATGCTTTCTACGCTTCAGCCTCTGTCTTTTATTCCCTGGATCTTTTCTCAGTTCAGGATAAGTAGGATATACATAAAATACTCTTTTCAGATGTCCTGCTCCCAGGAAATGGGATCTTTAGAATGAAGCCCTTATACTTCCTGAGATCCTGGAGCCCACGAGCCTCTCCTGGGTTTTATGCCTGACCTTTACAGCTCACTTTGTGAACAGGTTTTCAGAAGATGTGATTTTTCTTTTCATGCTTTCTGGTTTCAGTAGCAGTTCTGATTGCTTACTATTTGTGATGAGGCCTAGAAACTGATTTCCCTTACTCAGTTTCCACATTGCTGACCAACAACAGGTCGGGAAGTGCTTTGGTTCTATACAGAATAGCATCTGGAATGTGAGCTCTGTTATTTGATACAGTAGGGCATGAAGTAAGGTGGGGACCTCACGCATCTCTGTAACATGGCCTAGGAGGGGCTGGGAACCAGAGGATTGATTCATCTGATTATGAACTGTGGTCAGTCAGGTTGGTTCAGCCAGGGAGGACTAGCCTTTGGGCACTGAGTCTCCCTCAGGAGACTTCTGAGTAGCTACAGCACGTGGGTTGTGGTAGGAGAGTGTAAACCAAACCGGAGTAATAGACTTGTCTAAGTAGGAACAAGGCAAGAGCATCTCAGCGTGGTATCACCTGATTGCAGGTCAGAAGTTACAGGCTTCTCAAGGGCTCAGCTGGCATTTTTGGCAAACAGTTGTACTTTTGAGTATTTGGTGGTCTTTCTCAGAGCCAGAGTTGGCCAGAAATCTACAACTTGCTTCCTTATCCTGATGTCTGTAAGATCTCCAGCGTGCCCTGAATGCAGTTCTCGGGTGATAGCCCCAGGCTTGCCTGGGCATCTTTTTCTCCTTGCTGTGAGATACAAGAGGTGCTTGACTGAAGGGCTGTAATACTAAAACACAGCTGGAGAGCCTGCAAGTTAGCTGAGCTGCTCTGGACATGTGGCAGATCCTATCTGTTGTGCCGGGGGAAGTGTAGGCTGGATATTAGGAGCACAGCCCTGTGAGGAGAGGCTGAGGGAGCTGGGGGTGTGCAGCCTGCAGAAGAGGAGGCTCAGGGCAGAGCTCATTGCTGTCTACAACTACCTGAAGGGAGGCTGTAGCTAGGTGGGGTTGGTCTCTTCTGCCAGGCACCCAGCAACAGAACAAAGGGACACAGTCTCAAGCTGTTTTGTGGGAGGTCTAGGCTGGATGTTAGGAGGAAGTTGTTGGCAGAGAGAGTGATTGGCATTGGAATGGGCTGCCCAGGGAGGTGGTGGAGTCACCGTGCCTGGAGGTGTTGAAGCCAAGCCTGGCTGAGGCACTTAGTGCCATGGTCTGTTTGATTGTCTAGGGCTGGGTGCTAGGTTGGCCTGGATGAGCTTGGAGCTGTCTCCCAACTTGGATGATTCTGTGGTTCTGTGATTCTATTCTTGTGGTTCAGCATTGCTCAGCAGCAGCTGAAGAACTCAGTGGCTGTGCCTGGTACTTAGGGAAGAAGTGTGAGAGAGGATGCAGAGCTGCAAAAGGCTGGCAGCAGGGAAGCCTAAGGAAGGACACAAAAGTGTGGTCTCAGATTGAATGTGCTGAATTTAACAGGTCTGATAACCCTTTTGGCTACAGCTGAATGATGCAACAGAGTGGTTTGGTAGGACATTTTGCAGCTTCTGGGGACTCTTGGGTGGCTTGCTGGACATCTTGTGTACCAGTCTGGAGCCCAGTCAGGTATCTCACACAAATGTGTATTTCTAAGGCAAGTAAGAGCTGTGTGGTGAACTGCAAATATGTTTGTTTAACCTTGATATGTCTGTGTAATAATTAGCTTTTACATCTGGCAAATAAAAGACTGTGTAAACTTTCTGTGACCAAAAGATGACATTAACACAAAATGAGTTGTAATTAATCTTAGTTGACTGTTAATTACCTGTAAAATCTGATTAAATGGAAAACTAAATTTGCCTGCAGTAATTAGTGTTTCAATATGAAGTCTATGTCCATGTAAATATGGCTACTTCTGTGCTAATTTATCACCACTGTTTATGAGCTGGGTGGTTTTTTTCCTTCCTGCAAAGGTTACAGAGAATGAAGGACAAAATTAGAGTAATGAATCTTTGTTTATTAACCCAGCAGCAGAACAAATAATGTATAGACATTTTACAGACTCCAAGATTATGGTGCTGTCAGAGAAGCAGTGATTCAAATGTATTAGCACAGAAATAAGTTCATTTCCTATTTATGGAATCATAGAATCAAGCAGGTTGGAAGAGACCTCCAAGCTCAGCCAGCCCAACCTAGCACCCAGCCCTCTCCATTCAACCAGACCATGGCACTAAGTGCCTCATCCAGTCTCTTCCTGTACACCTCCAGGGATGGAGACTCCACCACCTCCCTGGGCAGCCCATTCCAATGCCAATCACTCTCTCTGCCAACAACTTCCTCCTAACATCCAGCCTAGACCTCCTCTGGCACAACTTGAGATTTTGTCCCCTTCTTCTGTTGCTGCTTGCCTGGCAGGAGAGACCAACCCCACCTGGCTACAGCCTCCCCGCAGGGAGCTGCAGACAGCAATGAGCTCTGCCCTGAGCCTCCTCTTCTGCAGGCTGCACACCCCCAGCTCCCTCAGCCTCTCCTCACAGGGCTGTGCTCCAGGCCCCTCCCCAGCCTTGCTGCCCTTCTCTGGACACCTTCCAGCACCTCAACATCTCTCTTGAATTGAGGAGCCCAGAACTGGAGATTGAGGTACTGGAATGTACTTCAAGTAGTTCTGCTCACACTGGTTTGTCATTCAGCTGTCAGTAGAAAAGCAGCAAACATTAGGTGTGAAATGACCCCCAAGAAAGCATTGGTGTGGTTCTGCTAGTCACTGACAGATGCATTTGGAAATAGTCAGATAGTGAAATCCCCAGAGCAAACGGACTTGAACAGCTGATAGGGGTTTGCAAAGCCACATGAAATCACAGCTGGACATCCAGAGGGGATTTTCAGTAGGGATAGCAGGCAAGTATGTAACTGCTTCCTAATGTGATTGAAAGGAGCAGGACATGGAATTCTCCACTTGGACAGGTAGTAAGTCTTTTCTCTGTCTTTTTAGCACAAATTCTTTAACAGCCAACAGTAGAATGAGGTGACACAGTCTCTGCTTGTGCTGGGGAGGGATAGACTTCATATTAGGAGGAAGTTGTTGTCAGAGAGAGTGATTGGCATTGGAATGGGCTGCCCAGGGAGGTGGTGGAGTTGCGGTCCCTGGAGGTGTTCAAATAAAGCCTGGCTGGGGCACTTAGTGCCAAGGTCTAGTTGATTGGCTAGGTTAGACTGCATGATCTTGGTTGGATCGGTTGGACTTGATGGATAAGTTGGATAGGGTGGACTGGATGGATAGGTTGGATAGGGTGGACTGGATGACCTTGGATGGATAGGTTGGACTGGATGGATAGGTTGGATAGGGTGGACTGGATGACCTTGGATGGATAGGTTGGACTGGATGGATAGGTTGGATAGAGCGGACTGGATGATCTTAGATGTCTCTTCCAACCTGGTTGATTCTGTGACTCCGTGATTCTATGATTCTATGATTCTACCCTGTCCTCCATCAAATCCTCTGAAGAGTATTCATGTAGCAGGGAAGCTTTGCAGGTACCTTATTTGACAGCAAAAAAGAACAGTCTATAAAGTATACTCCATAGAAAACTCACAAACCTTCCCTCTTACTGCTACAGGAGAAGCTGTTTCTCAAACCACACCCCAGGCTTGTGATGCAGTTGATGTTGCTGTGCCTGCACTGAAAGGAGAATGCACATAGCACATCTCTGCCATCTAGGTACAACTTCCACCCAGCAGGATACTTTTCTGTGGAAGTAATTCCACCTTTGAATGAAGCACCTGAAGAACACACTTCAGCACACTACTAGAAAATGCCTAGGGGCTTTATGCCACTGCCCTGTGTGGGATGCAGAAAATCACTCCAGGATTACCTCTTGCATTGGAAAAATAACATGATCTGATCCTCTCCCTTCCATACTCTAAGCACTCCTCCAAACCTCACCAAACTGATTTTCAGAGGTGTTACAGGGTCAGGTCATGTGAGAACAACAGATATAAAAGCTGCCAAAATGTTTCCAAATTGTGGAAATATTTCCAATGCCTCCACCAGAAAACTGCTCTCAACAACCAAATCACCACACATGGAAGCCTTAGAGTGTGAGGTACCAGAAGCCACAAAGATGTTTCCATTGGCTGAGGCTGAGGAGGTCACGGCCATGCAGGACAGGTGGGAAGGCAGACCAGACCTGACTGCTTTATGCCTGCAGCCTTCATGCTTACCTCGAGTGTCTGAAGCCAGGGAACTGCTGCTCTTCAGCATGCCCCAAACCCTCTGCAGCAGCCAGCACATTGCAGTACCCTCTGCCCCAGCATCAGGGCTGCAGTGTCCAAAGCCCAGTGTTGAAGTGCACCCCTGAGATGCACCCCCAAAGCAGCAGCAGTAGGAGTAGTCTCTCTAGCACACCAAATACTCTCTTGGAGTCATGCAAGTGAAACGGTGACTTTGCACCAAACTACTTCTGCACTGCTAATGGAAATAGACCAGAAAAGGCAGTTCTCAGAGAAGAACATTTCTTGCAAACAGCTACTTTGTCTCTGACTTGCTGAACCATCTTCTCGAGGGAGAAGTACAAAATACCTTTGAGGGAAGCGACTGGGGATGAAATGCACAACTTTGCTGGATACTAGAAATATAGGACAGAACAGATTCATTTTGAGTTGGAATGACAATTCTTTTTAAGCCTTTCTTCTTGATAAACCCTTTCTGTTCCATCCTCTGTCCAACTGATAAAGAAGTGAGCTTTATCACCTCTCCCCTTGGCTGCCCTTCATGAGTCTCTTCCCTCCAGTTGTTTAGCTGATTAACATAACTAAATGAAGCTCAGAACAGTGTGTCCCATTTTTGTACCGAGGCTCTATGTGTTTCTACCCAAACTGTATCAATTGCCCTACAAAGACAAGCTCTTCAACCTTTCCAGTCTTACATGGATGAAGTGTGGTATTTAGGTGTTTGCAGCAAGGCTTCTGGTAACTCTCCCCTGAAATTGCTCTCCCCTGAGAACAAAGGAGCAAAAAATAAGGTAGTTTTTGTCAGTAAAATAGGAACTGGAAGAGCTGACAATCCCAGCAGACCTGTGTCACTTGGGACAGCTGAGTCTGCCTGGTGGTTGTGTAACAGGTCCAAGTTGGACAAGAGTTTGCTGCAGCCTTTCATAGGTATCACAGATATCATAGAATCAACCATTCATTAAAAGGAATCTGATCTGATCTGTTCTGATCAGTTCTGATCCCACCCATGCAATGCTTTCTTGAGTACTTCCTCCCTTTGCTATGAATCATAGAATCATAGAATCACAGAATCAAGCAGGTTGGAAGAGACCTCCAAGCTCAGCCAGTCCAACCTAGCGCCCAGCCCTATCCAGCCAAACCAGACCATGGCACTAAGTGCCTCATCCAATCTTGTCTTGAACACCTCCAGGGATGGCAACTCCACCACCTCCCTGGGCAGCCCATTCCAATGCCAATCACTCTCTCTGCCAACAACTTCCTCCTAACATCCAGCCTAGACCTCCCCCGGCACAACTTGAGGCTGTGTCCCCTTGTTCTGTTGCTGGTTGCCTGGCAGGAGAGACCAACCCCACCTGGCTACAACCTCCCTGTAGCTTGAATTTCACCTGATTTTTCTGTTATGACAACCAAATGTGTTAATGACACTTTAAAGACTCCTGGCCAAGAGCAGAAGTGAGAGCATCAACATGAGTAGCAAGAACTTGCCTTGCCAGGAACAACTGAGCTTTTCACTTCTGGTAGGAAGTGCTGAGGGTGTTGTCCCTTTGGCTACTGCTGAAAGCTGTAACCATTCCTTTTGAGACAGACTGCTTTCTATTTGCTTCTCTGAGTGCTGAAAGCAGTCATTGCAGAACTTAGGGACCCAAGTGTCTGAGAACATGAGCCTTCATTAAAATCCTGACATCCTAATGAGAGGATGCTGTTTTATGTGTGGGGCTGGGGTTCATGTCCTTTCCTGCAGCCTGCTGTGGAAATTAGGGGTCCTGTAACAGCACTTTGAGCTCTGTGTCCTGTTCTGGAGCTCCTATTCCAGGAAACATCTGGACATACTGGGGTGTGTCCAGAGAAGGGCCACAAGGAGCATCAGAGGGCTGGAGCTGCTCTCCTATGGAGACAGACTGAGAGAGTTTGGGTTGTTCAGTCTGGAGAACAGAAGGCTCTGAGGAGACCTTCCAGTATCTTAAGAGGACCTACAAGAAAGCTGCTGGGGGACTTGTTAGGATGTTAGAGTGATAGGACTAGGGAGAATGGAGCAAAACTAGAAGTGGGTAGATTCAAATTGGATGTTAGAAGATTCTTCACCGTGAGAGTGGTGAGATACTGGCACAGGTTGCCCAGAGAGGTGGTGGAAGCCTCATCCCTGGAAGATTTTAAGGCCGGGCTGGATGTGGGTCTGAGCAACCTGACTAGGGTATGAGGTGTCCCTGCCCATGGCAGGACTGGATGATCTTTGAGGTGCCTTCCAACCCTGACAATTCTGTCACTCAGGGAAAATGTATTTGAGAGGCAAGGCCACAGATGTTTCTCTGCTACAGAGTGGTTTGCAGCAGGATGCTGTGTGCAAATGGACCTGTCTGTCTGTCTGTCATGTAGAAGTGTGTCACATAATGCTGATTGAGATGCAGCAGAACTGTGATTCTGTGCCCCAGCCAGGCTTGGCTTCAACACCTCCAGGGATGGCAACTCCACCACCTCTCTAGACAGCCCATTCCAATGCCAATCACTCTCTCTGACAACAACTTCCTCCTAACATCCAGCCTAGACCTCCCCTGGCACAACCTCAGACTGTGTCCCCTTCTTCTCTTGCTACTTGCCTGGCAGAAGAGACCAACCCCACCTGGCTACAGCCTCCCTTCAGGTAGTTGCAGACAGCAATGAGGTCTGCCCTGAGCCTCCTCTTCTGCAGGCTGCACACCCCCAGCTCCCTCAGCCTCTCCTCACAGGGCTGTGCTCCAGGCCCCTCCCCAGCTTCATTGCCCTTCTCTGGACACGTTTTTGTTTTGTCAGAAGCTCTTTCTGTTGTTGCTATTATTAATATAGTCTTCTGTCCCTCAAGTTTTGGTTGACTCAAGGTCCTCTTTGCTCTTATCCCTTGGGACTGGAGTTCTGTCCCCTCCCAGTCAATGCCAAGGGTGCATTGCATCCTCAGTGCTTCCCTGGGGACGTACAAGGGTTTGTCAGTGCCTGTGCCATGTAGAAGGGCAGGAGGCTTGCAAAAGCTGCCTTGTTCATTTTCCCACCACAGCCTACAGTTGCAAGGTACTTAGGCTGTCTGTCATTAACAAAGGTTTCCTGCAGTCCCCCATGTTGTTATTCCAGCAGCTTCATAACTGGTGTTCTAGGTTGGAGAATGAGTTTGCTGCAGTGTCAGATACCTGAGATCAAAGCTAAAATGCTGTTTGAATGTTTTTGTGTGGTGTCATGAATGTAGATTGGTTGAAAAACTACATGTATCTCTCTCTCTAATCATATACCTGCTGCTTGAATCAATAAAGTTAAGCACATGGAGATCTATTTCAAATATAAATCCAGGGAAAAGCAATTTTCTTTGATCTTGAACCAATACTTACATAGAATTTGTTTCATTAATATATTATCTCTGAAAGGTAACTGGGTTTGTCTGGGCTGAAATGAGATTAAATGGATCAGCTGTTGTAGTTCATCTGTTCAATCACAGCACTTTGCTCTCCATTTTTAGGCTAGCCTCCAGACTAATGAAGCAGGGTCAGTCAGATGTGTTTTTGCTGGAACCAAATTGCCATTAATTGTCACAGCTATGGAGAGGTCAGTGAATGCTGTCGTTGTACGCCGGCCGCTGCGCTGCCAGCAGAGAAGCCACTGCTTCAGTGCGTGCTGCAGATCAGTGTCCAAGCTCAGCACCATGGGAGCTCCCCACACAGCTTCTGCTTCCTGCAGAGGTATCACTGGGTAAGGAGCTGGCTGGGTGGTGGCAGGCAGAGAGTGGTGATCAAGGGCACAATGTCCACCTGCAGACCAGTGCCAAGTGGCTCCCTCAGGGGTCAGTGCTGGCAGCAGTGCTGTGTAACATCTTGGTCAGTGACATGGACAGAGGAATCAGTGCACCCTCAGCGAGTTTGCAGAGGGCACCAAGCTGTGTGGCACAGTCGACTTGCTAGAGGGCAGGGATCCATCCAGAGGGACCTGGACAGGCTGCAGAAGTGTGCCCAGGCCAACCTCATGGCATTGAACAAGGCCAAGTGTAAGGTCCTGCACCTGGGTGGGCACAATCCCAAGCACAAATAGGGGTGGACAGTGACTGGCTGGAGAGCAGCCCTGAGGAGAGAGACTTGGGGATCTGGGGTGATGAAAAGCTCAACATGAGCCTGCAGTGTGAGTGCAGCCCAGACAGCAACCCTGTGCTGGGCTGCAGCAAGAGCAGTGTGGGCAGCAGGGCAAGGGAGGGGATTCTGCCCCTTGGCTCTGCTCTCCTCAGACCCCAGCAGGAGTCCTGTGTAGTTCTGGAGCCCTCAGCACAAGAAGGACATGGCTCAAAGTAGCAGAAGCAAGCTGCAGAGAAATGAGGGTATTTGCTGTTCTCCCACCTCCTTGGGGAGTGTGCTAACCATTCCTCAGCTCTGAGCTGCATTTCTGTCAGTCATTCTTGTGGCAGCTGCATAAACAATTAAATATTAATTGGTCTAGGAAAACAGATTGGCCATGTGGAAGAAAAAAGAGACTCACCTGGGACATGAGCGACCAAGTTCAACTCTCTGCTCTAAAGCTGGTAAAATAACTATTTCTGACCTCCTTCTGAGTTGTCAGACTTGGTCACCCCATAATATTTCATCTCCATTCTTATTGCTAGAGGCCTCTCTTGTGTTCAGCCCAGTCTAAATAGAACCCACCTTTTCTAATGGTGTCATCAAACTGAGCAGAGGTGGCACTTCCAGTGACTGGACCATAGCAGGTGCAGCACTTCTTTTCTGTTTCCAAAGGTTTGGCTGTGTCTGAAGTGCTTGAAATTCTTCTTCAACACAGACCTCCCAAAGCAGATTTGATTATTGATTGTTTTGTTTCCCCAGATAACCTTTGGAAGCCAAAGCATGACAATATATACCTGTTAATAGACTCTGCCCTTTTTCCCTGGGGGATGAACATTAGCCTAGTTGCTAGAGGCTTGCTTTGCACATGACAGNTAGTTGTAGACAGCAATGAGCTCTGCCCTGAGCCTCCTCTTCTGCAGGCTGCACACCCCCAGCTCCCTGAGTCAAACTTATGGTCACCAGAAATCAGTACTTGTGACTGCAATTGTTAAGTTATTAGTTTGAGGCTAATTAGAATATTTCAATGAGAAAAAATGGAGTGTAGGCTGTGAAAAGGAAACAATGGTGATGTCAACTGCACTCCTAGGCTTGCTGAGATGGGTAAAAGCAAGGACACAAACATAGATACAACACAGTGTGTGTGTGTCTTTGTCTCTTGGAGTCCATGCATTTCTCCCTGGGCTTTTTGCTGTGTTGCCCAACTAATTCTGCTTCTAACCCCCCTTGCCCATCCTCCAAACTCATCTTGCATGTAAGGTAAACTCTGGGATAAGGTAGAGGGGTGGAAAGAAGGTGGAAGGGTGGTTGGGAGCCCCTCCTGGGCACTCTGATTTCTGGAAGGGCTGCTGTGTTTCTGAATTCCTTTTAATTGGTGTATTTCTGTCTACAGCTGTATCTGAAGGGGCCTACAGAAAAGCTGGGGAGGGAGTTTTTAGGCTATCAGGCAGTGACAGGAGTGGGAGAATGGAGCAAAGCTGGAGGTGGGGAGATTCAGACTGGAGGTGAGGAGGAAGTTGTTGAGCATGAGGGTGGTGAGAGCCTGGAATGGGTTGCCCAGGGAGGTGGTTGAGGCCCCATGGCTGGAGGTGTTTAAGGCCAGGCTGGAGGAGGCTGTGGGCAGCCTGATCTAAGGTAGGGAGTCCCTGCCCATGGCAGGGGGGTTGGAACTGGCTGATCCTTGTGGTCCCTTCCAACCCTGACTCTGTGATTCTAAGTTTTGTAACTCTCTGCTTGTCTCTTGTGCTAAGCTGTGAATGCAAAGCTTCATTCCTTAACTTCCAGCCAGCTGCATCTAGTCTGGGTGATTAATTCTGAGTGGGGGTGCAAGTAACTCCCAAACCATCACGGTATGAGAGTATGTTCTGTCTTGTTTTTCCTTCTTAATAAATTCAATGATTACAAGCCCAGTCACATAGGCTCTTGTTTGAGCTGTTTTAATCAGTAAACCTGCAGAAGCAAATGTGTTACTGGGGCATCTGTTGCTGGAAGATGGAAATGATCACCGAGGGGGTTGAGCTATACAAGCAGGAATTTAAGGGGAGGGGGCAATCTGTTTCTCAAAGCAGTCAGTGTTCAGAGTTGCTTCCCAAATCCAGCCCTGCATTTGGCTGTTGTCACTGGAGATATATTGAAGGACAGTGAGGCAAACTGTATTAACTGGGGATCTGCTCTGATTTTGTCACCCTGCTGCTCTTTTGCATGAGGAGAGTGCGACTTTGCCAGCAGCACAGCGTTAAGGACAAAGCCTCCAAAAGCTGCAAGTCATTCACATGCACACTTGTCTTTGCCTTGTCCTACTGGTGCTTATGAGCAGTGCATGACAATTTCCAGAGGGCTCCAAGGAAGTTCAGCTGCTGGGTTGGTGACCAGAGCAGAGATGAGGGAAATGCCTTGTAGTGAGAGATGATTTGAACCTTGTCCCTCGCGCTGCACTCAGCAGACCAACAGACTGCAGCAGTGCTGCTGGGAACTGATATTGTTGCATGCCAGGTTGCTTTTTTCCCCATGTTGTTGCCCCAGCAAAGACAGCCAGGAGAGTATTCACTGGCAGGTGCCTTGAGGTACCAGTGCATGTTTACTGTGCCAGTCAGCTACGGCAGCACAGGGATTTTAATCCTTGCAAAGCTGTTGGCATCAGGGATTTAGAAAGCATGACCTGAGTTCTCAAGAAATTAATGATAGATGTTCTGAGTTTTTAATTCAAGATAACATAACAGTTACTCTTTGGCTTTCTGAACCTCTAAGGGATCGTGCAAGTCATGTTAACAAACTTTCTCTGCACCATAAAAACCATCTCCCCCTCCACCCCCCAAAAGAAGCACTTTTATTAATATCATGATAGCATAATATTAATATGGGATGGAGTATTAAAGAAATGTCACAGAATCAACCAGGTTGGAAGAGACCTCCGAGCTCATCCAGTCCAACCTAGCACCCAGCCCTAGCCCAGCAACCAGACCATGGCACTAAGTGCCCCAGCCAGGCTTTGCTTCAACACCCCCAGGGACAGTGACTCCACCACCTCCCTGGGCAGCCCATTCCAATGCCAATCACTCTCTCTGCCAACAACTTCCTCCTAACATCCAGCCTAGACCTCCTTTGGCACAACTTGAGACTGTGTCCCCTTCTTCTGTTGCTGGTTGCCTGGCAGAAGAGCCCAACCCTACCTGGCTAATCTGCTTGCTTGCATCTCTCATTAAATTAAGTCAGGGTAGTGGGAATTGAAGACTCTGGAAGGCAAGATTTAAATCATTAAATCCTTCTGATATCTCCATGGGGCAACCTCTTAGCCCCTTTACTTATCACTAATCTTCACTCAAAGTGTTGCCTGGCATCACACCAAACCTAGGGACTGGCTGGGTACTGGAACTCCCATCCCACCCTTAAACTCTTTGCAAGGTTGAAGTGGAAGATAGACATTTCCAGCCTGTCCTGGCTCTCCCATTCACAGTAACATAGAATCATAGAATCACAGAACCAGCCAGGTTGGAAGAGACCTCCAAGCTCAGCCAGTCCAACCTAGCACCCAGCCCTGGCCAGTCAACCAGACCATGGCACTAAGTGCCTCATCCAGGTTTTTCTTGAGCACCCCCAGGGATGGTGACTCCACCACCTCCCTGGGCAGCCCATTCCAATGGCAAATCACTCTCTCTGGCAACAACTTCCTCCTAACATACAGCTCCCATGGGACAGGAAAACCATTCTGCTAAGAGACAGATAACAGAAATGCTTCCCTGGAAAGGGTTTTAAAACACAATGCTGCGTAGGAGGTTTGTACTGCACATTGCAGGGCACTGGAGATTTGCAGAGTAGCTCATTCCTGCAAGACAAAGAAGTAACTTCTGTAGCAGTTGGTCTTTTTGCAACATGTTTGGGAGCTTTCAGCCCTGACTATTCCCTCTGGTCATGTGTCTTGTGACCAATAATTAGGAAAACCCATAAAGTATGAGTGTAATTTCTGATGATTCTTCAGCCTTTGGCTCATTAGCAGACAAGGGAGTGACAGGGTTGGTGACAACTTGCATTTCTAGTAGGCTTCCCACCCTTGCTGGCCTGTGAAACATGTACTGTATTATACATCTCATACATCATTATTATTGTTGTTGTTGTTATCAGCAGGACAAGGGAGGTTATTCTGCCCCTGTGCTCAGCACTGGTCAGGCCACACCTTGAGTGCTGTGTCCAGTTCTGGGCTCCTCAATTCAAGAGAGATGTTGAGGTACTGGAAGGTGTCCCTAGAAAGGGCAACAAGGCTGGTGAGGGGCCTGGAACACAGCCCTGTGAGGAGAGGCTGAGGGAGCTGGGGGTGTGCAGCCTGGAGAAGAGGAGGCTCAGGGCAGACCTCAATGCTGTCTGCAACTACCTGAAGGGAGGTTGTAGCCAGGTGGGGTTGGTCTCTTCTGTCAGACAACCAGCAACAGAACAAGGGGACACAGTCTCAAGTTGTGTCAAGGGAGGTCTATGCTGGATGTTAGGAGGAAGTTGTTGTCAGAGAGAGTGATTGGCATTGGAATGGGCTGCCCAGGGAGGTGGTGGAGTCACCATCCCTGGAGGTGTTCAAGAAAAGCCTGGCTGGGGCACTTAGTGCCATGGTCTGGTTGATTGGACAGGGCTGGGTGCTAGGTTGGACTGGCTGAGCTTGGAGGTCTCTTCCAACCTGGATGATTCTATTCTATTCTATTATTGTTATTGTCTTTATTATCATTGTTGTTGTTGTTGTTACTATAGTATAAGACATCTTATGTCTGGTGGTTGTAATTCTGATTGGGGGCATGGATGCTGTACTGGGTGACATTGGAGGAATCTGTCAGGTTGGCCTCATCTTCCTGATCTAGGGTAGGGTGTCCCTGCCCATGGCAGGGGATTGGAACTAGATGATCCTGGTGGTCCCTTCCAACCCTGACAGACTCTATGATTCCTTCTCTGGAACCAATGGGACTGAGATATTTTTCTGTTAGTCTCTGTATTTGAATGTCCTTCAAGCAAAGTAGCCCTGGAGTACTTCAGTGTTGCACAGGAACACAGGGAGGATAATTCCTTATGATTTACCTGGACAGAAGTTAGTGTGGTTCAGCCTGATTAATGATGTAAAAATCAAACCTGACACTGGCTCAGATAAATGTAGTTGTGAAACTTGCTTTCCCTGTGACATGAATCACTTCTATACAGCATCCCCAAAAGCAAGACACTCTTCTGCTGATTAATCTTACTTAGCAGGGGGAAACAGGAATACAGCCCCAGTGTTTCACACAGTTCTACAGGGCTGGACTGATAGAAGCTATTTTGTGCCACCACTTAAGAAGAGAGATGAAGCAGAGAATTCATTATAATATTGATTCCAGATTAACCAAGTTAGATTAAAAGGCTTACTTGATACCAGCTGGTTTCTAGAATGTGTTAAATGCTGCATTATTTACAATCTCCACTTAAAATATTTGGATCCTCTTGTTTGTGTAATTAAAGAAATGGATTTTGAGGTGTAACTTTGAGGTGTAACTCTACAGGCTAAATGGAGATCTTTGCTGTTCAGGAAAGGTAAGAATGACCTTAGGGCAGCAGACAGATGATCCATCTGGTCTAGTGCCTTGTCTCAGACAGTGGTCAGCAGCAGACAGCTGCAGGCAAGTATAAAAAAGGGCAAATGCACAGCTGTGTTTTTTTCTCAGAGCACTTTCCCTGTTGCTAGCTGTGTGTGGGGAAGGGCTTGCACCACCAACTACAGCTTTCTGTAGATGTAACAACATCTTATGCTACTGAACCCAGCGGTGTTGCGATAGATTTATGCCACTGAAACAAGGGTAGGATCTAACTTTCACAGTCTCACAGTCTCACAGTATCACCAAGGTTGGAAGAGACCTCACAGATCATCAAGTCCAAGCCGTTACCACAGAGCTCAAGGCTAGACCATGGCACCAAGTGCCACGTCCAATCCTGCCTTGAACAGCTCCAGGGACGGCGACTCCACCACCTCCCTGGGCAGCCCATTCCAGTAGCCAATGACTCTCTCAGTGAAGAACTTTCTCCTCACCTCAAGCCTAAATTTCCCCTGGCACAGCTTGAGGCTGTGTCCTCTTGTTCTGGTGCTGGCTGCCTGAGAGAAGAGAGCAACCTCCTCCTGGCTACACCCTCCCTTCAGGTAGCTGTAGACAGCAATAAGGGCTCCCCTGAGCCTCCTCTTCTCCAGGCTGAACAATCCCAGCTCCCCACCAACAAAATTCTGTCGTGTCCCTCACTGACTCCAAAAGAAATAAACAGGAAAGGGTGATTTTATTGTGTTATAGCTCAGCAAGGCCAAATGGACACTTTTAATAGGAATCAGACTACAGTAAAAGGCAGGAGTGCAGTTGTATGTCCGTGATAAAGTCACACCTCAAGGTGATGAAGGTGAATTATGTGGCAGTTTGCTGTTTCTCTGAGTCTGAATATTTCTCTAGAGATTCAAGGTTTAGGTATAAAAATGTTTCTGGCTGACTGAGCTGCTCGTGTTGTTGCCGTATCTTGCTGATGTTTTCCCTTAAATAGATATATTTAAGTAACATCTAAGGTGTGTGTGTCCTGCAATCCTATCAGTGCTGATGCTACTTAAGTGGCCGAAAGCATAGGCTGGATGTTAGGAGGAAGTTGTTGGCAGAGAGAGTGATTGGCATTGGAATGGGCTGCCCAGGGAGGTGGTGGAGTCACCGTGCCTGGAGGTATTCAGGAAAAGCCTGGATGAGGCACTTAGTGCCATGGTCTGGTTGACTGGCTAGGGCTGGGTGCTAGGTTGGACTGGATGATCTTGGAGGTCTCTTCCAACCTGGTTGATTCTATGATTCTATTCTATGATTCTGTCTCTGAGCTGAAGAAATTGGGTTTGACTTCAACATTTCCAGAGGGGGCAAGCATCTTAGGATTGTCACTCTAACCGTGCTCATGAGCCTAAGTTTTGTCCTTGGCACTAATGAGCCAACTGGCCTAGTACCTTGCTAGGTAGATTCATTCATCAAGACGGAAAGAGGGTTGTGATGGTTTGGGTGTTACCTGCTCCCCCCCAACACACACTTAAGAAAGTCACTCAGACTAAACTCAGCTGGTCTGGAAATTGGAGAATGAATGAAGCTATATTTACAGCTTAGCACAATATACAAGCAGATAGTTACAATGTATACAGCCAGATACAGCAATATACAAGTTAAAGGTAATAGAATCATAGAATCAGCCAGATTGACCTCCAAGAACATCCAGGCCAACCTAGCACCCAGCCCTCTCCAGTCAACCAGACCATGGCACTAAGTGCCCCAGCCAGGCTTTTCTTGAACACCTCCAGGGATGGTGACTCCACCACCTCCCTGGGCAGCCCATTCCAATGCCAATCACTCTCTCTGTCAACAACTTCCTCCTAACATCCAGCCTATACTTCCCCTGGCATAACTTGAGACTGTGTCCCCCTACCAGAAACCAGAGTCCCCAGGAGGGGCTCCCAACCACCCTTCCACCTTCTCTCCACCCCTCTACCTTACCCCAGACTTTGCCTTACATTCAAGGTGAATTGGGAGGGTCGGCCAGGGGGGTCAGGCAGCAAGTTAGGGAGAGAGAAGTTCATGCAGCTCCAGACACAGAGGGAGAATCAACTCTGTTATCTGTGCTTATGTTCTTATCCATCTCAGCAAGCCTATGAGTGCAGCAGCCATCACCATTGGTTCCTTTTCACAGCCTACAACCTAATTCTTCTCACCAAAGTATCCCAGCTAGGCTCAAACTAGCACAATGGTAAAAAGTTGTAGTTTCACTGCTGTGGGCTCTTTCTTATCAATTCTCTGTTGCTCCTGGTCCTTACTCATCTCATTAAAATCCTGACCACACACAGCTCCTGTAAATACTGTGGCCTCTCTCTCCTGATGTCAAGGATGTTCTATAGCCACCAGTGTCTCCCCAGGTCTCGAGTGAGATTTGTAGAGAAGCAGATCTGAGACCCACCTAGCAAAACATGGGTGGAGGGGGAGGCTTAGCTGGATTGTAAAGCACGAGTTTGATCCCAGTTCTGACAATATTTGGCATTTCTCTTAATGTCTCTACTCCAGGAGGCAGGTGGCTACATAGCAAGGCAAGGGAAAGAGCTGCAGACGTACAAGTTGCAAAGAGAAGGTAGAAGGAGAAGGTAGAAAGAAGAAGGAGAAGGAAGAAGGAGAAGGTAGAAGATAGAAGGAGAAGATAGAAGGAGAAGGGAGAAGGAGAAGGTAGAAGGTAGAAGGAGAAGATAGAAGGAGAAGGTAGAATGAGAAGGTAGAAGGAAGAAGGAGAAGGTAGAAGGAGAAGGTAGAAGGAAGAAGGAGAAGGTAGGAGAAGGAGAAGGAGAAGGTAGAAGGAGAAGGGAGAAGGTAGAAGGAAGAAGGAGAAAGTAGGAGATAGAAGGAGAAAGTAGAAGGTAGAAAGAGAAGGTAGAAGGAAAAAGGAGAAGGTAGAAGGAAGAAGGAGAAGGTAGGAGAAGGAGAAGGAGAAGGTAGAAGGAGAAGGTAGAAGGAAGAAAGAGAAGGTAGGAGAAGGAGAAGGAGAAGGTAGAAGGAGAAGGTAGAAGGAAGAAAGAGAAGGTAGGAGAAGGAGAAGGAGAAGGTAGAAGGAGAAGGTAGAAGGAAGAAGGAGAAAGGAGAAGGAGAAGGGAGAAGGTGGAAGAAGGAGAAGGGAGAAGGTAGAAGGAAGAAGGAGAAGGTAGAAGGAGAAGGGAGAAGGTAGAAGGAAGAAGGAGAAGGGAGAAGGTAGAAGGAAGAAGGAGAAAGTAGAAGGTAGAAAGAGAAGGTAGAAGGAGAAAGGAGAAGGTAGAAGGAAGAAGAAGGTAGAAGGAAAAAGGAGAAGGCAGAAGGAAGAAGGAGAAGGTAGAAGGAGAAGGAAGAAGGAGAAGGGAGAAGGTAGAAGGAAGGAGAAAGTAGGAGGTAGAAGGAGAAGGTAGAAGGAAGAAGGAGAAGGTAGAAGGTAGAAGGAGAAGGTAGAAGGAAGAATGAGAAGGTAAAAGGTAGTTACAAAGAGAAGGCAGAATCGCAGAGCACAGCAGAGCTTCTCTCATACTGTACTAATGTTTTAGCTGTGCTCTGAATAAAATCCCAGCCCAATCACTTCTCTGTGATGGTGAATCAGTGGGAATGCTCTGTGCATACTCATTAGACATAAAACTCCCCCTGCATAAAGAAGGGCTCACAGTCTGGGCAAGTGATGGTGCTAAACCAGCTGCATTCTTACTGAATTTCTTTTTTGTCCAGTGGTGAGAAATGTTGCACTTTAAACTGTAGTTTAAGTTGTTGTTGGGTTTGGGTTCTTTTTTCCCTGGGTGTTGTTTGTTGCTGTTGTTTGTTTTAGTTATTTTTGTTGTTGTTGCCTTTCTTTGGTTTTTTTTTTCTCCCTCTTGGCATATGTTTTCCCACATGGGAAATCTTGCACTGCTTGGTAGATGTTAAGCAATTAATAAAATGACATATTTTGCATCCTATTATGTGGACAGAATGACAGAGCTCTTCTTGTGTGTACAGATAATGGCAGCAACAACAAATGCTCACTGCACTGCTAAAATGTGCCTGTTCTGTGCTAGACTTGCACTGTGCTGCTGTTGCAGGGTGGTGAGTTTCTGACTGTTCTGTTCACTAAAGTATCTGACATTGTGTGCTCTTTTAAAGGAATTCTGTTTCATTATTCAAAGCTGGCAGCAAAGGATTTTTGCATAATGTCTCTTAGTTTTCTTTACAGTCTTAGAAATCTGATATGAGTTAATAGATTCTGATAGAGTTAATTTTGTCCTTGGCTTGGAACATAAAAACTCAGAGTTCATCTTCGGATGAAGAATCATAGAATCATAGAATCAGCCATGTTGGAAGAGACCTCCAAGCTCATAAAGTCCAACCTAGCACCCAGCCCTAGCCAATCAAACAGACCATGGCACTAAGTGCCCCAGCCAGGCTTTTCCTGAACACCCCCAGGGACAGTGACTCCACCACCTCCCTGGGCAGCCCATTCCAATGCCAATCACTCTCTCTGCCAACAACTTCCTCCTAACATCCAGCCTAGACCTCCCCTGGCACAACCTCAGACTGTGTCCCCTTGTTCTGTTGCTGCTTGCCTGGCAGCAGAGCCCAACCCCACCTGGCTGCAGCCTCCCTTCAGGTAGCTGCAGACAGCAATGAGGTCTGCCCTGAGCCTCCTCTTCTGCAGGCTGCACACCCCCAGCTCCCTCAGCCTCTCCTCACAGGGCTGTGCTCCAGGCCCCTCACCAGCCTTGCTTCCCTTCTCTGGACACCTTCCAGCACCTCAACATCTCTCTTGAATTGAGGAGGCCAGAACTGGACACAGCACTCAAGGTGTGGCCTGAGCAGTGCTGAGCACAGGACCAGAATAACCTCCCTTGTCCTACTGGCTCCTGAGCCAGCCCAGGATGCCGTTGACATGCTCAGATTCTCTCCTGAGATCATCTGCCCAGGACTTCTGTTGCACAATAAACCAATAATCAAGAAACCATATGCTGAATTTGGTAATTAATCTCAGCCTTCATTTCCCCTCATAAGAGTGGGATAGGAATAGGAATAATGTCATATTTTGCATTTAATTAGGAAAAATGAGCTGAGAGAATGTGTCATTTTCTTTCATATGACAATTATGAAAGCGCCAAAACTTCCAGTCTGGAATTTATGTGCAGCTCTCCTTTGCAATTAGTCATCTCATTTACTGCCAAATAAATGTGTTTTTATCAGAATTCCTGTGAAGCTGCAATTCCATCCAGAGAAGGAGTAGATTAATTCCATCTGTATGTTCCCGATGGATCCGGCTGCAGTCACTCTGTGTCTCATCCCCACATGCTCTATTTGTGGGTGACTTTCTAAGTCTAATAAGATGAGGAGAAGGAAAATATCTCCTCTCCCCTTTGCTCTCCTCAGACCCCACCTGCAGTCCTGGGTGCAGTTCTGGAGCCCCCAGCACAAGGAGGACATGGAAGTGTTGGAGCCAGTGCAGAGGAGGCCACCAAGTTGCTCAGAGGGCTGCAGCAGCTCTGCTATGAGGACAGGCTGAGAGAGTTGGGACTCTGCAGCCTGGAGAACAGAAGGCTTTGGTGAGACCTTAGAGTGGCCTTGCAGTATCTGAAAGTGGCTACAGGAAGGCTGGGGAAGGACTATTGACAAGGTCTTGTAGTGACAGGATGAGGAGGAATGGGTTTAAAGTGGCAGAGGGGAGATTGAAAGTGGATGTTAGGAAAGGGTTGTTTGCAGTGAGGGTGGTGAGACACTGGCACAGGTTGCCCAGGGAGGTTGTGGAGCACAGAATCTGTGATTCTGTGCTCCTCAATTTCCCTGGAGGTGTTCAAGGCCAGGTTGGATGAGGCTTTGAGTGACCTGTTCTAATGGAAGGTGTCCCTGCCTATGGCATGGGGTTGAAACTGGCTGTGCTTTGAGGTTCCTTCCAACCTAAACCATTTTATGATTCTACGAAATGAAAAACTAAAGCAGTGGAACTTAACCTTATTGCCAATGAAGTATTAACATATTCCTGTGCTGCCTCCTATGGCATTTCTGTGCAGGCACTTAGTGCCATGATCTGGTTGACTGGCTAGGGCTGGGTGCTAGGTTGGACTGGATGATCTTGGAGGTCTCTTCCAACCTGGTTGCTTCTATGATTCTATGAGGGATACTCCCAGTCATTATCAGTGTTCACTTAAAAATTGCCTGGAGATTGATCAGCAGAGTCAGACCGTATGGAAACATCAATTGTCTCCTGTGTACAGCAGCAGCCTTCCAGGGTCTTTAGTTACATGATCAGCCTCAGGTGTTTTTTTTGTTCCACTGGCCCCTCTATTCTGTTCAGTCTCCAGGCTGCATGATTTCAGTGGTTGAAGCTGAGCTTGTGTAGTGAAACAAACTCAAGAAATAAATTCAGCTTCTTCAAAGTTGATTGGAGCAGCTGAGAACAAAGAATGAATGTTACATTAAGCATCTCAGATTAGAAGTAAGTTTGGGCATTCATCTGTCTAGGTGTTAATTCTGCATTTGTGGAAACAGGATAATCATTCTCACTTTCTTGGGGAAATAAGTGTTGGGAAAGGAAATTCTTGAACTGAATAAAGCTTGAGGGTTTTAGACTGGTGAATATCCTAGATGATAGGTGATCCTAGAATCATAGAATCAGCCAGGTTGGAAGAGACCTCCAAGCTCATCCAGTCCAACCTAGCACCCAGCCCTATCAGATACTGGAAGGCCACTCCAAGGTCTCCTCGAAGCCTTCTCTTCTCCAGGCTGCACAGCCCCAACTCTCTCAGCCTGTCCTCATAGCAGAGCTGCTGCAGCCCTCTCAGCATCTTGGTGGCCTCCTCTGCACTGGCTCCAACACCTCCATGTCCTTCTTGTGTTGGAGACTCCAGAACTGCACACAGGACTCCAGGTGGAGTCCGAGGAGAGCCAAGGGGCAGAATCCCCTCCCTTGCCCTGCTGCCCACACTGCTCTTGCTGCAGCCCAGCACAGGGTTGCTGTCTGGGCTGCACTCACACTGCCCAAGTCTTGGGCCTTTTCCTAACTCACAAGGCTTGACTTTGCCATCCAGCTCATTTAGGACATTTCCTTTAAAGCATTCATTATGATTTGTATTAAAGCATCCAAAATTGGTCCAGCATTTTTCAGAGGCTGGAGACATTAGCATTCATCTGTAACAAACATGTTGCACATTCAGATTATTCATCTGGTGCTTTGGAGTATCAGCTGGTAATGGGCATTTTGTAGGACATGTGGAGATTTGTGATTAGTGGTGAAGGACAGCCCAGCCATGGGGTTGAGCAGATGGTGGTCATTACTTGTGCCAACATGTGACTGCATTTAATTGTGGCAGAAGTGCTGAGGCAGATTCCTTTGCTGGAATATATCTTCTCTTTACATATATCTTCTCTTATCAAAGGCTTTCATTTGCTGTTCATGTGAAATACTTTTTTATCAGCTGATATTCAACATTTTATTGCCATGCTCTGCTCTCTGCCTGTAGTCTACTGTACTTAGATTTCAGAGGTATCATGACTGACATACAGGCATGGGTGAAAACCAACAGGTATTCTCCCAGGCAACCAGCAGTAGAACAAGGGGACACAGTCTCAAGTTGTGTTAGGGGAGGTCTAGGCTGGATGTTAGGAGGAAGTTGTTGGCAGAGAGAGTGATTGGCCTTGGAATGGGCTGCCCAGGGAGGTGGTGGAGTCACCATCGCTGGAGGTGTTGAAGCAAAGCCTGGATGAGGCACTCAGTGCCATGGTCTGATGGATTGGACAGGGCTGGATGCTAGGTTGGACTGGCTGAGCTTGGAGGTCTCTTCCAACCTGGTTGATTCTATGATTCTATGTAAAGAAAAGCCTGGCTGGGGCACTTAGTGTCATGCTCTGGTTGATTGGACAGGGATGGATGCTGGGTTGGACTGGATGAGCTCGGAGGTCTCTTCCAACCTGGTTGGTTTTATTATTCTATGTAAAGAAAAGCCTGGATGAGACACTTAGTGCCAGGATCTGGTTGATTGGCTAGGGCTGGGTGCTAGGTTGGACTGGCTGAGCTTGGAGGTCTCTTCCAACCTGGTTGATTCTGTGATTCTATGATTCATAGCAAAGGGAGGAAGTACTCAAGAAAGCATTGCATGGGTGGGATCAGAACTGATCGGAACAGATCAGACCAGATTCATTTTAATCATTACTATATGACACAATGTCTCACATTAACAAACACATGGTCTCACTGATGTTTCCAGTTACATCTTGCACTTGCAAGCAGGAGACCACTTAATGCAGTTCAATTGAATGGAAACTACCTTTTGCCTTGAATTCATGAAACAGTAGGGGTAACCTGGCTGCAGATAATAAGTCTTGTCTGTGCACCTTAAAGAACAGCTCCAGCTTGCCATTGCCAACCCCATTCTGTGGAATTCTCTGTAATGCAATATGATTCTGTCCTGGGGAACACACTCTTGGATGTTTATGCACTCTGGCTGGGTGATAATGCCCATTTTTATGGGTCATTTTACTATTGTTTTGCTAATGGCACTCAAACCTCTTTCTCCCTCATAATGCATCTCCAACAGAGAGTGTGGTCTCTTGGCTGTGAGTTTGTGGTTGTGGAATTGTTTTTAGCAATTAAACACTTTATTGATTAAACACTTCCTCCTGCTCTGTGATTCATGTCAGTAGGCACTGCATGGAGAATAAAGAGCAGATGAAAAGAGAACAAAGTATAGAGANCAGGCTGCAGAGCCCCAACTCTCTCAGCCTGTCCTCACAGCAGAGCTGCTGCAGCCCTCTCAGCATCTTGGTGGCCTCCTCTGCACTGGCTCAAACACTTCCATGTCCTTCTTGTGTTGGGGGCTCCAGAACTGCACCCAGGACTGCAGGTGGGGTCTGAGGAGAGCAGAGCCAAGGGGCAGAATCCCCTCCCTTGCCCTGCTGCCCACACTGCTCTTGCTGCAGCCCAGCAGCCAGGTTGCTGCTCATGTTGAGGTTTTCCTCACCCCAGACCCCCAGGGCCTTTTCCTGAGGGCTGCTCTCAGCCATTCCCCACCCAGTCTGTACAGGAGGAAGGTCATTTAGGATTCTTCCTCATCAGCCCCAGCTTTTACAACTGACTTTCAGCCTCAACAGCATCTTGCAGCCAACAATCCATGCTGAAAAGCTCCAGCAGAATACCACATAGCACCTGAAGAAGTAGCACACAGGCAGGTGTTGCTGGAAGCAATGCTAACATTGCCTACATGCTTTGGAACCTACACTGGAGATGTGGCACAGGGCTGGTTACAGGTTTAGCAGCCTTAGCATAGACCTTGTATTGTCTACCCTGGCTTCTGTAGCTTAGGGATAGGCTTGCAGAAGCAGTTGTGTGGGATTTTTTAACAGTTAGAGAAAGCCTTTTTCAGCTATCTCATCTTTACCTATGTTCTAGATCCCATATTGTCCTCATTCTATCCCTGGAGCAGCAGCCAGTTTCAGTGTCAAAGGAATTGTGATGAAAATAGCTAAAAGCATTTGCACACATTCCTTTACGAGTGTAAAAAGCAGTGAAAATAAGCTTCTTTCTGCAGTCATAAAATCTTCTCTGTGCTGCCATATGGCTCAGTTTGCTGCCTGCAGTTGCTGGACCATCTCCTAAACCCAGCTCCTACCTGCCTGCTGGTATTGCTGCTGGTGCCCACTGCTGCTGTAGGTGCCATTCTGTTCTGTTCAGTTGTTTCCATGTATCTTTTGATGTGCTTCTAAACCAGCAGTACTAAACTTGCCTGTACCAACACCCTGTTTGTCACAATATACTTCTTCATGTCCTGGGAGATATATAACTGAGGTGTAAGTAACTGAGAGAGGTTTCTGCTTATACAGTCGTAGAATCATAGAATTAACCAGGTTGGAAGACACCTCCAAGATCATCCAGTCCAACCTAGCACCCAGCCCTAGCCAACCAACCAGACCATGGTGCCTCATCCAGTCTTTGCTTCAACACCTCCAGGGACAGCGACTCCACCACCTCCCTGGACAGCCCATTCCAATGCCAATCACTCTCTCTGCCAACAACTTCCTCCTAACATCCAGCCTAGACCTGTCCTGGCACAACCTCAGACTGTGTCCCCTTCTTCTGTTGCTGCTTGCCTGGCAGAAGAGCCCAACCCCACCTGGCTACAGCCTCCCTTCAGGTAGTTGTAGACAGCTTCATCCATCCTGTGACACTGAGGCCTTTTGAGGTTGTTTCTTGGGCTGTTCCTTTATATTTAGGGAATTTTAGTTGCTTGAGATTAGGGTCTCAGACACCTTTAGTGTATATGGGGTAGATGCAGAGTAAGGAATCATAGAATCATGGAATGCTTTGAGTTGGAAGGGACATTTAACAGTCACCTAGTCCAAAACCCCTGCAGTGAGCAGGGACATCTGCAAGCAGAGCAGGTTGCTCAGAGTCCAGTCCAACTTGACCTGGAATGGTTCCAGGGATGGGGCATCTACCACTCCTCTGAGCAACCTGTGCCAGTGTTTCACCACCCTCAGTGCAAAAGCTTTCTTCTGTGAAATCTAAACCTGCCCTCCTTTAGTTTCAAACAATCACCCTTGTCCTGTCACAACAGGCTTTTAATCCAGTGGTGGGGAGAGTCATGGTCTCCTGGTGAGATGGAGCTAGAGGCAAGACAAAATCTTGCCATTTATTCTGTGAAGCTTTGTATGCAGCTGACCTTCACTTAAGCATTTTATACTGTAGAAATATTCCAAGTGAGCCATGAATCAAGATTAATGCATTAGGTGACTACCAAATCATTAGCAGTGCAGGGTGTAATAAAGTTGATGCCAGGGCTTTATTAAACAGGGCGTGTAAGTCATTAAAATAAAGTAATGGTGTTGTGTAAATGTGAGAGCAGAGCCCCATTTCCTCTGGGTGTCTTCTCTTAAACAGGTAGCAATGCTAGCAATAGCAAGGTAGGGACACTGCCAAGGTTTAGACAGCATTATGGTGACCAGATTCTGATTAACTAATTTGCTGCATCTCTCCTCACACTGAAGGTGCTACTATAGCTCATGTTCTGTTTGGCTGCAAAGTCATCATCTGAGCAGTGAGAAAGGAGCTGATTTGTCAGAGTGAAGAACAAGTGCTGAAAAGAACATAGAGCTGGAGGGGAAGGCAAAACTTGCAGTTTACAGCAGCTATACAAATGTCACAGAATCATAGAATCAGCCAGCTTGGAAGAGACCTCCAAGCTCATCCAGTCCAACCTAGCACCCAGCCCTGGCCAATGAACCAGA
>WAAF01018195.1:72439-110088 GCA_013400475.1 Tricholaema leucomelas | reverse complement strand
ATGATGGAGACTGGCAGAGCAATAACATCAGTCAGTTCTCTTGGCACCCTTGGGTGCATCTCAGGTTGCCCAGAGTCCTGTCAAGCCTGACCTTGAGTATCTCCAGGATGGGGCCCCACCTACCTCCCTGGGCAATCTGTTCTGGTGTTCCACAACACCTGTGCTGGGCTCTTCCCCTTGTCTGGTTTCTTACACCTGGAATAGAGAGCTCTTGTGCTCTAAGAAAACTGTCCTTAAAACCTGCCATGGCTGTTCTGCTGCCTTGTCCCTCAGGGCCATTTCCTACATGATCCTATTGACCATCTCCTCCAAGAGCTGAATGCACATCTGTTTCCTGACTTCCCTTCACTTGATGTGTCACTTTTAAAATAGGCTTTCCACTCTATTATCTCCTGTCTGATCTACTACAGCATACACCACACTATCCTCATATCCAGGAAGAATTTGGATAAAGAAAATACAGACACTCGTAACAAAACAACCAGAGGTGCTGCATGTCTGAGGCACACCTAGTTTGTAGCTGCCAACAATACGAACACCACGTTTTCCAATTTTCTTCTCTTTCTCTTGTGGTCTATGTGAAAGCTGAACACCCAGGGAAATGCAGCTGCAAATAGGATTACGCTCCTTGCTTTGTGGATATTTGGAGAAAGTCAAACCCCTGTAGTTAGTAACATTTTCTGTAGTACATTTGCAGTTGTAAAATACTTTAGATAGATGTGAGGTCTGCTTTATGAATGGTCAGTAATGCTTTCGTAGTTTAAAATATGCTGTATTCCTTTTACTAACTTGTTACTTTGTTATTATCACCACCTGCTCACCCCCACCTCCCTCCCACGGCGAAAATCTTGTGATTTGGGAGTTCTGCTGCTTGCTTTTCCCCAAATGCTCTTCTCAGTATACTGAGGGTCCAGAAGCCAATATGTAATGTACAACCATAAATTTAGAGGTGCTCTTGGGCAGCAGACTAGAGACATGCATGGAGTCAAAACCTTTGAAACAGATGCTCTTGTACTTTATGAAGGTGTTGCGAGTGCTGGATCACAGTATACTTTGATGTAGTTGTGGGTTTTTAGCATACACATAGGGACAGTGAGAGCTGCAATGCAAACCACAAAAAGCCCTGTTCTGTTCCTGACAAACACTGTTTCCACTGCACTTCGGCGTGGATGATTGGACTTCATTCCACAAGCAGCCTGAAGGAGGCTGTTGTAGTACCCATTGTGTTCAGCTGATGTTGAGGTTTCTGGGGTGAGACTGGACTGCAGCCTTGCAGGCATGCCCTGCTCTTGGCCTGACATAGCTCAGCAGCCTCCCTGGTGCATTAGTGGGAAGAGTCTGCATGTGCATATTAGGAATGCAGCCACTGCTGTGGAGGCAGGTTAGGCTCTGCCACATCTCTAAGCATTTTTGGTGCTGGGTGTTCAGGGAGCTGCATGGGGTCAGCAGAAGCAGCAAAGAGCTGTAGGTGAAAAGTGTGCTGGGGGCAAAGAGGCTGGACAGAGCCATGGGCTATGATGAAGTTCAGTGCAGCAATTAGGAGGGTCATGGTGTCTATTAAATTTGCATGTTAGAGATGGAAGAGAAGAAATGAGGAAAAGCTTTGTTTCATAGACTTCCATTGCCTAAACCAGAACAGCAAAAAAGACTTTGCTTAGAAGGACAATATACACAAAAAAAAGCATGTCACAAGTACACGACTGGCAATAGAAGTCTTGTTGCCAGCTTTTGAGCCCACTTCTCATACAAACACACAAACTGGTTTTGCAATGGCAAAAACAGCAACTGCTTACACATTGATTATTACTTCCAAGGTATACCTGTATCACCCAGCTCTTTAGAAACATGTTTTACCTCGTTTTTGATGTTCCAAAATAACTTTTTGGGCAAAGTAATGTGTGAGGGAGAGGACAGATGTTAAGTAGGATATATGGGATTGCAACTGAGAAGTTTTCCATTTTCTTCTTAGACAGTAACATATTCAATCCATATAGATAATTATTCTTCAGTGCAGGAAATAGAACATACTTCATCTCAATCTATAGTTCATGTAAACCAATTAATCTCTTCATCTTTCATGGGTAGCAATTAGAAAGGTGGTATCTGTCCATCAGGGCACTGGTGAAATTTTTAGGGGCTACTTCACTTCTTTGAAGTATCTGCTACTTTGTGAGCTCAGTAAACTCAAAACCAAGCTAACAAGGGAACAGAGAGCACCATTGTTTTCTAGGAGGGAACTGTGAGACATGTAAAGGACAATCTGTTAACCTTTCCAACAGTATAAGATGGAATTGCTGCAAGAAGCTCATCTGCCTGAGACAAGCAACAGTAACCTGCCTTAAAAGAAAGTAACTGCAAGCAAGTCAGCTTCAGATTGTCTTAGCAGCTCCTACAAATTTCTGACAATAAGGCTAATGAAAAGACTTGCTTTGGTAGAGACACAGAATGAATAAAGACTATGGGATCAATATTTGAAGCATGATGTTAAAAGCTGTGATAGTACAGATCTCAAGAGACCTTTAAAAAAACCACCACAAAAAAAAAGCTGTAAGAAAACTTAAATCCATAGACGCAGAATTAACAACTGTTTGTAATTAAAACAAACCAAAAACCTCAAACCAACCAACCAACCAAAACCCAAACCAACGAAACAAAAAAATGAGGAACATATCTTGGTTTCCAAATAAAGTTTCTTGCTTTCCAGTACATACGACGTCTGATTTGGCCAACACAAGCAGTTGTCAGCTAAGTACTAACAGTTATCTACAGCAGCCATGACCACTGACCAGTGGAGCCTGATTTCTTCAAATGCACATTGGCAGCACATTGGCGAGTTGCCATTTTAGAGAAATTGTGTGTGTCATTATTCACAACAAATGTATGACAAATGCTGACTTTTTTCCATAAGTACATATACTATTTTTATAAAATTGTGGGAGGTACTTAGAATGCAAACAAAGTTGAGGAGGCTGTACTCTAATTTTATGTTAAAGAAAAAATGCAACCTCATTTCCAGACACATTATAACCTACACCATTTTAACTAAACAAACAGGTCTGCCTATACTGTGTAGACCTTGACCCTTACATTCCAAATTAGCAAGGAGTCCAACTTAGATTTTGACACTTCCTACACTGTATGGATATGTCTGCATATAAATGTTTCATGTGCTCAAGAAGCAGCCTCTCTTTCTCTGGCTTGGCTGCCCAAAGCAATGTTCAATTTCCTCTTAGCAGGATGTTGCTTACTAGATATTCTTGTGCTGTTTGGACTCCAAAACAACTTAATGTAAGCAAGCTCCATCCAAAGCTGCTCAGCTGTGTCTGCATAAAGCTGTAAGTCAGATCTGCCTACTGGCAGTTTGCAGCCATAGGTCGACAGTTTAAAACCAGATTTCTCAATTTGTATTCAGTGTGCAGCAATTTTATTTTGTGGTTAATTCAAGACTGTGGCTAACTCTTATGTGGTAACTGGGCAAATCATTAGGCCCTTGGTTAGCACATCTGAAGCACTTAATTTGAAGCACTTTCTTAGTGTCTCTCTAGTTAATACATTATTGTAAAAAATGAACGGACATTTTTTTCTAAGAGACCTACAAAATCTGTACTCTCTCATGTACCAGCTAATCCTGAGCAAAAACAACTTTCACCATAAGAACTGTCATGACTGCAGAAAGATTGTCTCCAGTGTATTTTTATTAGGGATTCCTGCCATCATATCAACATATAAAACAATCAGGATGTTGACATATAGAAATGTGAAATTCACCGTACAAAGATAAGGCTCAAGTTACAGGTATATTTTCCCCTTAGTCTCCATGAAATAAAACCATTTTTAATTCTTCCCAGAGTTGTGTTTATAAATGTCAGACAAACCACAAAATAGATTTCAAGTACATTACATTTTACAATATAATCCAAGCACAGACAGATATACACAATACTGCACCTACAGATGCTCCATAACCCACTGTCCTTACCAAAAAAATACTAGGCTCCTATCCTCTCAGAATATGTCCAACCTTCCGTGTGTATTGTGTGGCCTTGGTCTTTCCACTATAGAACTGCCATGACTTCTAGCTAAATCACTTTGACAGACTAGAGAATATGTGGGTGGAGAGGGAGAATCTGGAAAGGCCAGGTCTGAAGGTATGCGCATGGTTAGTCAAGTCAGACACACACTTGCATTCAACCCTACACAAATCCTCACTGCACTGTGTATTTTCTGAGATTATGTTCTCTTCTCAGATCCCTTCTGATAGAGTTAAATCCAGCATAAAAATACTAGTACTACTTCTGGAGTGCTGTAAATTAAAGAGACAAGACTGAGTTTAAGAGCACAGGATCTAACATTTTTTCCTTTTTTTTTTTTTTTTTAAGTAATTATCATATTTCCATAGGAGCCTGTATGGAACCATGTCTACATAGTCCAGCAGGCTGCCGACTCTCACAGCCTTCACCACTTTAAAAAGCTTTTCTGACACCTTTGTTTAGAAATAATGCAAGTGAATAATCTTCTGTTAAGGCCTAATGTCTACTTACACTCACTCTCCGTTTCTATTAGGCTGAATGATTATTAGATCATGAGAAAGGATTGTTTAGCTTCAAGTAGCACAGTAAGAAATACATATCAAGTAACTAATCAATAATTAGTCTGGGGAACAGATTGGCAAGGACAAAGAAAGACAAGAGCAAAAAGGCAAATGCTTAATTTAGCCTTCCTTGTTTCAGAAATGAATATGAGCCTGAAACCTTTGAAATGAGAAAAGTAACTCCTAAGACCTGTAATTGTTTTGTCCTTTAAAAATAACAAAAAAACCAAACAAGCAAACAAACAAAACTCCCCAACAACAAAACAAGAAAACAGGGAAGATAGAAGGGAAAGGAAAATCCTCTAAGGAAATGATGATTTTTAAAGTAGGTATTTGCAAATGCTTACATGAGAAAACCAAGAAAAAACAATTCTCTGATATCAAAACTAAAGGAACTCAGTCACTAGGAATGAAAGATGTGGTTACAATGCAGTAAATGCACATCTAACAAATCAGTCTCAAATATGTCTCCAATTCATAAATCTCAAAGCAGATGAAAGACTCTTAAGTTCTCTAGTTCAACACATCTGCACTAAGATCAGTGGGGTGAAAGAAAGAAAATTTTTCTCTTCTTAAATACAACCTCTGTGGCACATTTGAGGGCCTTGAAATGTTCTCGATATTGATTTTACTTAAGTATAATCTCTAAGCTATATTGGAGTATCTTTAGATATACAAATCCATGTTACACAAAACAGTATTAGATCATGTTACTGGGCTCGTAACAGCAGGGGAAGAGGGTAAGTATGCTGCTATATGTGTGAAGAAGCGTATCAGTATGCACAGAAAATACGTTGTCTTAGAGATTAGTAATAACGGGCATCAAGGATGAAGGTGCATCTCTTAAAGCATTTAAGCCTTTTAACTATGAGTCAGTAGAATGCTTTTATGTTAACTGTACAGCCTAATGCTTTGCTTTGAGAAAGGAATAAATTTTTCATCTCTATCATCTTTAAGTAGGTCACTAACCTACTGCTTTACTTAGGGTTTTGGTCGTTTGGGAGTGCTTTTTTTTTTATTTTTTTTTTGTGGGTTTTTTTTTTTTTTTTGCTACTTACTAATTTCTTCTTCCATGTTATGTACAATAATCTACATTTAGTCTGAAGACTTACTTTTCCAAAACATACTTGGGACTGTCTTGTAGATAACTTTCTACAGCACTGATAAAGTGTAACACAGCCTGACAGATTAAGAGAAAGGATTGCTACTTTCAGTTCCGCTCCCATCCCCCAAGCTGTACAGCTATGCCTTCCGAAAATTCTTCTGTATTTTTGGTGTCCTTTCACCTCCCCCACAGGCCCTATTAAACTTGAGTGAACCTTCTATATAGTTCCCAAACCACAGTCCTCCTCTACAGAGCTATATTAAACTCATTCACTGTCCAACCACTAGTTTAAAAACAGAACATTACTAAAACACCCTACATGCCCTTGTGCATTATCCTCACCAACTTGTACATTTAAATTACATCAGAAGTTGTCTTTTGCTAAAAATTTACCAAAATATTTTAAACACATAAAAACGTAAAAACCCAAACAAACAGAAAAAACAAACCGAAAACCCAGCATCAACGTTGCTTGTATAGGCATTGGTTGAAGAGATTGCTGCACTAAGGAGTATATTCAAAAAAGTTGGTTTCTTTTTTAGTGCCATGGATTGAAAGATTAGGGACAATGAGACTCACTGCCACCTCATCTTATATGATGTGATAAGTGAGCAGGAAGTCTGAAATGCAATTAAATTAAGATTTCTTTTGGTTATTGAAAGGTGACAGTAGAAGCCTGTAACTAAAAGGGCAATTTAAGTCTTTAAATGGAACTTAAGAGCCTGAAGAGTCTCTAATGAACCGGATATGAAGACCGCTACCAACTGATGGCCCCAGGGGCATTATGGAAAGCTGTCGCTGAATGAAATTTTGAATATAGCCCTTAGTTGTATCATATTTATTTAAAATTTAAAAGCTGCCCAGCGTGTCACGAATGAAGTTTATTTTGCAAGCAAACCACTGCCTCAGTGGGCAGTAATATTCAATATGAAACTGCTGGAACTCCGGTGTCTGACGGATTTCATGGAGGAATGAGATTTGAAGGTCCGACTCCAATAGAACAAGGAGAAGAGGGAACACAAATAACAACAGTCCAAGGCCTACAAGAAGAAGTCTGGAAAAACTCTTCACAAAGGCATTCACCTTTATGTTCCCCATTACAAAGTCATAACTCCACCTAAGCGCCCTCCGAGCTTCTCTCAGCTCTTCCTCCTCTGCAATCAAAAAGGCATTTTCATCTGCTTCCAGTTCCTCAAATGAATCTGTATCATCTTTCTCATTCTCTACTCTTGGACAGCTATCAAAAAGCATGTCAACCTCATCATCAACAGGAGTGGGCAGCAAGCTGGCACTAGGGTTGTATACCAGTTCTGAGATAGTTAAAGGTTCCTCTTTCATCTTCTCTTCCTGTTCAATGGCAAGGTCGACATTCTCCCCAGTGTCTTTAACTGGGGAACTTGAAGTCACAGGTACTGAAATCTCATCTTTGTTTGGCAGCTGGATACCTGAAAAAAGGAGATAAAAAATAGTGATCTTAAATTTCTGCCTTCTTCATACAGTTGACTTGCTAGAGGGCAGGGATGCCATCCAGAGGGACCCGGACAAGCTGCAGAGGTGGGCCCAGGCCAACCTCATGAAATTCAACAAGGCCAAGTGTAAGGTCCTGCACCTGGGTCGGCACAGTCCCAAGCACAAATACAGGCTGGATGGAGAATGGCTGGAGAGCAGCCATGAGGAATAGGACCTGGGAGTCTGGGTTGATGAAAAGCTCAACATGTGCCAGCAGTGTGCACATGCAGCCCAGACAGCAACCGTGTGCTGGGCTGCATCAAAAGATGCAGCAGGGCAAGGTAGGGGATTCTCCCCCTTTACTCTGTTCTCTTCAGATCCCATCTGGAGTACTGTGTGCAGTTCTGGAGCCCCCCAACACAAGAAGGACATGCTAGAGTGAGTCCAGAGGAGGGCCATGAAGATGATCAGAGGGCTGGAGCACCTCTGCTATGAGGACAGGCTACAAGGGTTGGAGCTCTTCAGCCTGGAGAAGAGAAGGCTTTGAGACGACCTTATAGTGGCCTTCCAGTATCTGAAGGGGGCCTACAGGGAGGCTAGGGAGGGACTATTCACAGTGTCTTGTACTGACAGGACAAGGGGTAATGGGTTTAAACTAGCAGAGGAGAGATTCAAACTAGATGTTAGGAAAGGGTTCTTTCCAGTGAAGATGGTGAGACACTGGCACAGGTTGCCCAGGGAGGTTGTGGATGCTCCCTCCCTAGAGGCGTTCAAGGCCAGGTTGGATGAGGCCATGAGCAACATGATTAATGGCAAAGCTCAGCCTCCCAGTAGTATGCAACAGAGATTAGAAAGATGATTCTGCAATCATTTTGCATATTGAACCCGATCATACACAATTAGTAAACAGTGGAAAGGCTTTTTCAAAAGCTCCAGAAGAGGGCAACATCTTTCACAACACTACAATAAAACAGATCTGCATAACTTTGTGTGACACAGCTGCTCTAATAATGGTGCAATGCAAAACAGAAAACAGAACAGCTGATTTTCTACTGGCAGTCAGGGTTCTGATCATATATAAATGAATAACAACTACCTATGTGAAATGGTGCTCTTTGATGTCTAACAACAACAACCACCCACCTTTATCTCTTCGACATGAATGAGGGGAAAAGTGATAAGACAATGTCTGAGGTTAAAATTTTTTAAGACATCATGACGTTAAAAAGATACAATAGGTTGTCATGATAAATTTGCATTACCGGTATAGATGATAAAAGGAGAGGAAGGCTGGTAGATATCCTTGAAATTGAATAAAAATACCTTATGTCTTTAAAAGCTCTCTCTCCTCGCATCGCATTTGCTTCCAGACATCTTTCTACTCTTCATACGCAACGCCTTTTTTTCTCCCTCTCACTGGAATTTCTCCCTCCTTACAGAGGAATCTTTCTTAGAATTTCTGGTACCCTTGCTTCTTGTGACCCTACTCTCTGCCCAAGCTGAAACCTTCTCCCCTTTTTCAAGTCTAATACTAACAGCAGTAAGTCTGGGTATATAGAAAAAAAAAAAAATGTTTAGCTGTTTTGCAGCTACATCAGCACCGCACTCACTGCTGTTTGTCAGCTGCAGGAGTAGCAGAGTTGGACACAGCGGTCATTTTGTCCCACATCCAGCAATAATAACCTCTCTCACGTGCCATCTACGTGCAAAAGGACCAGGCCATACACGGTATCACATGCAACAGTAATATATAGTGACACTTAGTACTTTCTGTATCACGATGTTAAGCATTTCTCCATTCTATACCAATGACTTAGCCAAACGTAACATGAAAATAAGGACAAAGCAAGCAAAACCAACACATGTTCAAGTGCTGTTTGCAATTCAAGTTAGCCCAATTCTTTGATTTTAGCAAAAGATCTCTAAAATTGTAGCAAACTGACAGCATTTATTCCAGTTTTAGTGCAGTGAAGATTAAAGTCTCTAGACTGCAAACCAGTCAGGTATAAAAGAGAATGTATTATTATACAAAAACAAGTAAGCAGAAAAATGGTTCATCTACAGTGCTAATTATACTACACTTACAGTAGTCTCCAGTGTGAAGTAAAAAGGTCTGAGAAAGTTCTATGAAAGTTTTCTCTTACAGAACATACTACATATATACAAACAAATTAAATTTAAAAAAAGAGTGCATTATGGCCATTCTGAGGTGAAGGAAACAAAGTATGACCTGAATCACGCTATAGAGGTGCATCACTTCTCTGTAAGCATATGATACAGCACGAACACTGAATATCAAAACTCCCATCATAAATACATCTCAAATTGATACACAGCTTAGACACGTTCTGGGTCACAATTCTGAGCTACAATTTGAAACAGTAATGCAAATGTAATTGACCAGAATCCTGTGAAGAATTTCATTATGAGATCAGAAGCCTTTTCACATTTTTTTCTTGGGAATATCAGCATTTTCCCCCCCTAGCATTATTAGGCCTAAGAACTGTAGATACTATTCACTGTATAATAAACTGTTTCTGCAACCTACTTTCCTTCTATTTCAGGTAGCAAAAGAATACTCTTAAAGCCATTTGCTACTGATCACTAAACTAGAAATAGTCATGAACCACATTTTGGTGAGGCTGGTGATACTTACCTTAAGACTTTCTCACTCTTACAAATTTTGTGTTTATTGAAAGACAAAGTCTCACAATCTCTATTTTCTATTTATTTCCTTCCCATTTTATATCTACAAAGACTACCATGCTCAGGACAGGTCACATCAGGCCACCTGCCCCAATCCAGACACAGGCACGTGATGACATTTTTGCTGAGAGCCCAAAATCCTCAGTATTTGCAGAAATACAAAGCTAGCATGTCACAGCTTTGTAAATGAAATTAAACAAGCAGATTAATACTGCTTCTGCACTAGGAATCTTAGAGCTTGCTATGACACTTCCTTATGAAAATAAAATACCGGCCAGAGTCCCCTTCTGTATGTAAGTGCCCGACACCTAGCACAAAACCCTCTGTGTGACCCTACAGCTCAGTTAGCACATTCTCCCAAAGTCAAAAGGGTAAATAAGGTACTTTTCAGTTGCCCTGGTTTATAAACTTGCCAAGAACTGTGTGGGTGATGGCTTGTTAGTATCTGACGGTTTTAAAATTGTGTTGAAGTTAACACTGGCTAAGTAGGGTGAAATGTCAGCAAATGCAACATAAAATATATAACATATTACAAATATTTCTAAAAGATACAAGGCATGATAGAAAACCCACTTAAACCCCCGCTTACATTAAATCATCCCTTGGTGTCCCAGGTTAGGGTGGATCCCTCCCCTGGCAGAGTACAACACAGATTTTTTGGAAAGTCAGGGAAAATGGAAATTGTATTTCATATAGTTTAAACTAAACATAACAGTATAAGGAGAATAAACTACTACAGAAATACAATAACCTTAAGGAAGATGGGAAAGGGATCAAGCAGCAGCAAAGCAGCAAAAGCAGCAGCAGCCAAAGCAGCTTTGGGGGAAGACAGCAGTGGTCGCAACAGAAGCAGCAAGGGAAAGGTACAAGCTGTGCTTCCAGACATAAAGCTCTTTATGCTCCAGTGAAATCATAATAACTTATCCATTGTTGTCATTATATGGCCTACCCCTAGAATGTTCACCTCTCCACTCAGAGCCTCTACCAGTGCTCCATGATCCTTACAGTAAAGACGTTTTTCCTCATGCTGAGGTGGAACAACCTGTACTGTAGTTGACAACCATTGCTCCTTGTCCTCTCATAGGGCACAAATGAGAAGAGGCTGTCCCTTCCTTCTTGATACCCAGCCCTCAGATATTTACATGTATCTATTAAATGCCCTCTCAAGTCTTCTCCTCTCTGGACTGAAAATCCCCATGTCTCTCAGCCTTTTCTCATAAAGCAATGACTCCCTTAATCATCCTTGCAGCCCTCTGTTGGGTTCTCTCAAGTAGATCACTGTCCCTCTAGAACTGGGGAGACCAGAACTGGATGCAATATTCCAGGTGGGGCCTCACCAGGCTGCGTAGAGGGGGAGGAGAACCGACTTTCATCTGCTGGACATACTCTTAAGGCATCCCATGATCCCACTGGCCTTCTTGGCCACAAGGGCACATTGCTGTCCCATGCAGAACTTCTGGTCCACCAGCACTCCCATGTCCTTCTCCACAGGGCTGCTTTCCAGCAGATCACCTCCCAAGCTGTACTGGTACAGTTTATTATTCCTTCCCAGGTGCAGAACTCTGCACTTATCCTTATTGAACCTCATTAGGTTCCTCTGTGCCCATCTCTCCAATCTGTCCGAGTCTTGATGAATGGTCACACAGCTTTCAGGTGTGTTAGTCAAGCCTCCCAGTTTGGTATCATCAGCAAACTTGCTGAGCAGACTCTGTCTGTCTGGCCCCTCATCAATGTCACTGATAAAGGTGTTGAACAGGACTGGACTCAGCAATGATCGCTGGGGAACTCCACTAGTCACAGGTCTCTAGGTGGACTTGGCACTATTGACCATCACTCTCTGAACTCTATCTTGTAACCAGTTCCTAATCCACCTCACAGTCTGCTATTTCAGCCCACACTTCCTGAGCTTGCTCACAAGGATGTTATGGGAGGCATAAGGCCAAGGCAGACTACATTCACTGGTCTCCCTGTATCTATCCATTCAGTTATGACATCACAGGATGCAATGAGATTAGTCAAGCATGAATTCCACTTGGTAAATCCATGCTGACTGATGATAACCTTCTTCTCTTCTAAGTGCCTAGAGATGACCTCCAGAATGAGCTGCTCCATTGTTTTTCAGGGATGGAGGTGAGGCTGACTGGTCTGTAGTTACATGGAACCTCTGTCTGTCCTTTTTTGAAGACTGGAGTGACATTGGCTCTCCTCCAGTCCTCGAGCATCTCTCCTGTTTGCCATGATTTTGCAAAAACGGAGAGTGGCAGAGCAACAACATCAGTGCCCATGGCCTTGTGTATAACCAATTTGTGTAACTGATCCCTAACCCTGTCTTCATTGACTAGTGGAGAGTCTTCTCTCTACCAAACATCTCTTTCATCCAGGGTCTGGAGTTCACAGGGGCTGTCTTAGGAGTAAAGATTGAAGCAAAGAAGATATTTAGCAACTCTGCTTTTTCTGCATCCATAGTTATCAGGGCTGCCTTCTCATTCAGCAGTGGGCCCACACATTCCCTATTTTCCTTTTACTACTGATGTATTTGAAGAAGCCCTTCTTGTTCTCCACTTCTTTTGCCAGTTTTATCCCTAAGAGGGCTTTGGCCTCCCTTGTTGCCTTTCTACATGCCCTGGCAACTTCACTATAGTTCTCCCAAGTGGCAAGTCCCTTCTTCCATGACCTGTAAATTTCTTTCTTCCATATTTAAGAAGCTCCTTGCTCATCCACTCAGATCTCCTAGCACATCTACCCAATTTTTTGCTCAAGGGAACACACCTGTCTTGGGCTTGAAGGAAGTGGCATTTAAACACTGGCTAACTTTCTTGGGATCTTTTACTCCTTTAGTCATTCAAAACCTCAGCATTACAGAACACCATCCCCAGGAAGCATCTCCTCCTTCAGGAACATGGGTTTTGGTGGAACTTACTGTTTATACCAGTCTTTGTATTAAAAGATATACTTGCCACCGGCATCAAGAGGAGGATACACACTGATTGAAACTAGGTACAATATAAATGAACACTAAGAGGTGAGAACACACTTGGGAAGCTCTTTCTCCTAAGCTTACTGTAATAGGAGGTAATGCTGGATGATCTAATCTTAAAATACAAAAGGCAAAATTTTTAATCCTGGAAGCCTAACATTAAGCATTTCCACTATCTTTAGATACACAAGCACTATAATTTGATTTTCCAATGTGCTCTTCACTTTCTTGTAGTAGGAGTAAAAGGTAAGTTGGGTCAGTTACTTAGGCGCCACAGTATGGATTAAAGGACTTAATTTTAACCTCCCAAATTTGAGAATCCTGGTCACAGACTTCTCTATACCTGCTTAGATGCAAGGTCAGTAATGTATCATCATCATATTTCTCATCATAGAGAGGACAGCTGCAGTTACTGCAAAGAAAGGTCACCCCAGCTGATGATTTTTGAGCCTCCTCTCCTTCCCCACAGTAAATTTCAGTGCACATAATACATATAGTAAACACAAAGAAGAAAAATCATAATGACTTCCATTAAAGCTGTATTTTTTTTCTCACAAAAACGGAATCTTCTGACTTTGTAATTAAGCTACAAGTAGAAGTATTAGATTAGGGATGTGTCACAGTTCTGAAGTATACATCGACTTTACAATACAGTATTTCATTCCAGCAAATTCTTTAATAAGAATTCTCAACTGGTTTACATGTTTTTTAAACATAATAAACCAAAGTAATGGCATTTTACACAAGACAAATACAAGTGTAAATAGATAATGCTTCAGCATAAGAAATTGAAACTTTAGGATGAAAACTGAAAATCTAGAGTCTAACTAACACTGTTGCAAGCTCACTTGATTTTTAAAAGTTACATATGTAAAGCTGTTCTTCTCATTCATTCACATTCCCTATAGCACCACAACATTTCTCAGCTCAAAGACTGAAGAAGTGATCAGCTGTTAGCCATCGTTAATGTAAGTCCAGAGCAAGTTTCCAGTCATGTTGCAATGTCCAGGTAACTACGCTGGGATGCTCAGATTCTGATGATATCAAAAGACACAAGTGTAACACCATCGTGGCAGGTATCACAACGCTTATGCATGCAGAAGAATATCAAATTAAAGCACTGTAATTCAGAAATAATGCTACAGTAAACTAAATTTTCCAGTGCCACAAATTTAAGAAAGGAGCAGCTTCTTTATAGTACATATTTTTTGGATAGCCTTCAAGTGTTAGTCATCTGAAGCAGTAAAACCATGTTAAAAGAAAATAAAATCCTCCAAGTCTTGCAATGGAAAAAGATAATATAAAGCTTACATCAAGCCTGAAGCCAATATTCTTTAATTATGCTGTAACACTGCAGCAAATCCTTTTCTCCTATTAATACACAACAATTTGAGCTACCCTTTTAAGGCTATAAGTTTATGTCATTTTGACAGACAGATTTTGAAAAATCTACTCTTTCTTTAGTAATGTATTCCTATTTTTTAGGAACAGATAAAATTTATGCTGTGTTTATATTTAAAAGAGTACAAGTTCAATATTGAATTACACTTGAGAAGAACTATTTCCTCCCATTCTTCATTTTTCAGTTTTACATGCAATTTACATTTCATAGATCAGAATTTTTTAATACATATTAATGGAATATCAAGTAAATAAGGTCAATTTTATTTCTTACCTATCTATAGCAAAAATCTGCTGCACTTGCCTGGCAACAGAGTCAGACTGATTCCATTATCCTAGCCGAAGCTCAGTGGTTCCCTTCCACCAAATACCAGGATTGCTCCAAATCTCTAAACTTGCTAACTTGCTACAGCAGATAGGAACATGAACAGCTGACTAAAATATGAATTTACAGTGATTATCTGTTGCAAACATGAACATGCAAGAGGTGTGACATACTTTTTGTCAGCTGTTAAGGTTTCTAACGGGCCCAAAACCAGCAGCTGAGGATTAGCAGACTGAAGAGCAGCCCAGGTCCACCATTCTTAAGAGGCTGCAGTTGCTGGAAATACAGCACTCCATAAAAATGTATCCTCTTCTTATTACATTCATCCACACATTGTCTGGTGGATGAATATACTGCACCCAGCTTTAGTTTACAGACATGTAAACACAATTACATATCAGTAAAGGCTTTGCATAATGGAGAAAAGAACAAGTGTGAATATTTCCTTCTTTTAAAGGGAGAACTAAAAACAGTCCAGAATGAGCAGTACTGGGAGTACTTCATATAGATAAGTAAACAAGACCAGCCAGGCTGCAATTAAGACAGTTCTTTTCTATCTCTTTTACTACTTCCTCTGGAAATGCTGTGTAGTCCTCTGATTGTTTTCGATGTGCTACAAACAGAATGGTCACTTAGAGGGAGAGAGTGACTTTCTTATGTGAGCAAGGTACATAGATGTCAAAAAGAAAATGCAGGAAAAGTAAACAGAATCTAGAATTGTACTAAAGTCAAATATCCCCCTACACAGGATCTCCACTAAAGGAAGACCTGCATAAGTGCCAGATGCCTAGTCCTCAGAATTAGGAGGCCATAGATCCCTACCTTAGGCACAATTTGTGCCCATAGAAGACATCTCCTCTAGCTTCGCAAGGAGGGTAAATCAATGACAGTTTATAGTGACTCCATTTTAGGCAGTGAGCTGACTTCCCTGCTGGCCTTTCTCATTTGTTTCATTCTCACAAGAACTTCTAGAAGAGTGCACAGACCTGTCACAGTTCCCTACTCACCTCCGTTGCAAGCACTCTGATTTGGCATTGTTACAACTCAATCACTGCATTGTGTCAGTGTTCAGCAAATGTCATAGCTAGCGTAGCCACTGGAAACCATCACCCTTCTTTTCATACCCCACAAAGGGCCAACAAAGTACAAAGACAGAAGCAAAACAGAGCACACAGCACAGCAGGCATTCTGGCATGTCAGCTTCTAACCTCCCTCTAGCCTAGAAGGCGGCCTCCTCAGCATTGTTGATCTGCTCTGAATAGGACTCAACAGTGAATAGGGTGAAGGGAGTAGCAGAGAGAGAACTGTCTATCATAGGAGCAGAAATGAGAGGCCAAAATACATCTGTCAGCATATCAGAGAAAGGGGAGAAGCTGGTTAAGCAACTGCAGCAACTCAGTATCTAGCACGAAGCCAAAGAGAGCAAGGTTGAAAAGAGCTGTGGGCACTGATGTGAAAGTTTAGAACCCAAGGACAACTGGGACATTTCAGCATCCCCACTCAGGTTGTGTGAGCTCTCCTGACACAAGTCAGCATTGTTCTGAGAAGGTCACAACTGCAATGGAGTTCTTCCAAGAGCTATGCCTCCTGCCACGACTTTGGCACAAGCTAACTCCAGTCCTTAGGTTTCATTCATGCGCCGATATGCAGGTTTTATGCACATGAATACCAAAAGGAGTAACATCCTATAACCAGCACTGCAAAATAAAGGGTTTATGAACCAAAGTAGCCTTAATGCACGAATGTGTTATTAGACTAGGTTAACAGCTATCAAAACAATAGCTTGCATCTATTTAGAGCCAACATTTAACGTCTGAGATGCAAGACCACAAAATACAATGACTCTAATTATTTATGTGGTTTTGAATCAAGGAAGTTAGGTGTATTCTTAGAGACATTATAGTTCCCTGGAGTGCTGGACTCATGAGGCAAAGGCAGCCAGGAGCTGTTGCTACTCACACACAAATCACTGCAAGAAAATGCTTCTTTATCTGCTGCTTACTGTTTTCTGATCTTCATATGCCAAAGTGTGAGAATACAGGTGCATGAAAACTGAAATGTCAACCTGTATAAGCAAAACCACCAAAAGTGAACTACCACAGAAAGCATGGAGAAACAGATTTTGAAATGTCTTAGTATATTAAGATTAAAAACATACACAGATTGATAGAAGGCCCAATCTACTTTTGACAAAGGGATCTGGTGTAAAAAGAAGAAAAAAAAATCCTTTGTTTTGCTATCCAAAATCCTTTGTGTTGCTATCCAAAGCTAATACTGAATACTTTTCATTTCATAGATTGCAATTCTGTTGTATGTAGTGAAAAAGAGATTTGAATCAGACTCTTTTGCCCTCCACCCAGTACTATTATTCAGGAGATTATTTTTCTAGATACTGGATAATTTTAAAGTTATGACCTATCAACCCAAACCATTCAGTTGCAGTATATGCACTACTGTATTCAACTGACACTCAAATATACTACCAATTTATCTCCTAATTAAAGAACTATTTTGGTTTTTAGAAATTATCAAGAGTTTCAAAGTATTTCTCACCCTCAGCCTAAGAAAAAGTACAAAGGAAAAATTCCAGTCATTCATCTGTCAGCAATTAACAAATAAATCCACAATTTATATAAGGTATTACAGGAACGCTATTTAAGCTTCATCTTGTTTATTCCCTGTTTGCAACTCTGCTCCTGTCAGTAATTTGTCCTTATTCCATGCTGTACAATATATAACATTTTATTTCACAGTATAGTTGCTTTCCAAGAGACCACTATTAGCTTAACAAGCTATGGAGCAAAGGATAAAAATTTGAGTTAAGTAAATGTAAATTTACCAGCCCTTCTGGCCGTGATCTTGGAGCCATGCCGCAGTAATCGAATGCACACTTCCTTGCTGCAGTGGTTAACCATCCGCAAATGAATGCTTCTCTTGGTCTGGATTTTTACAAGACATTTCACCATTTTGACTATTAATTCTTTTTCTCAAGGTCTTGTAAAGCCTCTACCCATACCAGCTTTGACCTTTTATTGAGTTGCCAATGAGTTTTAAGAGACAAGTCACTCTCGCTGAATCAAATGACAAGCTTCTAACATGGCCAACAAAAATATCTCAGCAGGGAATAGAATGAGAGGTTATTTTTAAACATTTCCAAATGCTTCATAACGTACAATACTAATTCCCACGGCATCCGTCTCACTTAGCAGCTGCTAGCACAACAGCTGAACCACAGGCACAAGCATAAACATATCCAAGGCATCAAAACATATCCACCAGATATGCAGTATCCACTAGAACAATGTGCTTTTACAGAGGGCTGGGCACATCCCCATCCAGCAGAGATACACAGACTTCTAAAACAGGCATGACATGCGTACGCTGGCTGCTGCTAACTTGTTCCTGCTGGAAGCTAGAAGACTGTTGTACGTCAGCGAGTAGTTGTTAAACCATAGAGAAGAAAAGTCCTCCAAGGGGACAGAGTATCACAGGGAAGGTACAGGATATTGTAATTTGTTATCCCATTCCTTATCCTGTGTTTTCCCTATATAAAAAGCTGTCCCTCCAGGCAGTGTTCTCTTTGCTCTCTCTCACTCTTCTTCTTCTCCCTCACTTCTTGCTCTGCTCTCTTGACATTGTTTGGGTTTGCTCTGTCTGAGTTAGGCCTAGCGCAGCAGGGATGGGAACAGGTAATTTTTATTGCACAACACAGCCTGTTTCGGGCCTGGTCCAGGGGTACTCAGCCTTTGCAGGGTTGTATATATCCTCTTCCTCTTATTACATTTTTATCTGCTTTTGTAAATGGTATTTTCATTTAACTTCCAAATTCTGTGTAAGTGTTGTTATTTTGAGGATAAAGTCCACATTCTGTCTGGAGCAAAACCAGCACAAATGCAACCACATACACAGCATCAGACTGTCCTAACAGGAAAGGAGCTCCTACTAGTTTCTGTGAAATCACAGAGAGGAGATAAACTGGAAGGAGTGTTCTGGCAGGGAAGTAGTCTTCCATTTCCCTGAATATTTACCTTTAATGTTTTCAACATGTTGTGCCATCCAAGTCTTCATTATCTGACATCCCTGTTTCTTCCACAGCATAAAATCAATGATGTGCATACAAATATGTGGGAAAGAAGAAGGCAGGGAATAGAGTCCTGCAAATACCTATTTTACACTAAGTGAATTCTCTCACAAAAGACATCTGCTTCAATGGAGCTTCTGGAAAGCATCTTTATTGTGCCTCCTTTTTCTTGCCTGGTCCATATAGTGTAAATATACAGCAGTGGTCCTTTTCATTCCTACCTCATGCAGAGCAAACACTCCTCACTATCTTTTTTTCTCTTGTGGGTCTGAGAAAAGGTCAAGTGTCCTTTCACTTCCTATATTGCTTGTGTCACCACTTCAGAAGTAAGATTATGTCTGCTTTTCTCACCTTTATTCTCATACTCATTGTGGCAACCAAGAGAAAATGATTAAGAGGAAGAAGAAGCTGAAGTACTTCAGTAGTAAGACCAGTTGCTCACTGGATATCTAGCTTCTTGAGCTCAAGTCAAGGATGGGGAGCAGAATGAAACACCCATCATCCCAGAGGAGATGGTCAGTGACCTGCTTCATTGCTTAGGCATACACAAGTCCATCTGGCCAAGGAGGAAGTGCTCACCTAAGCCACCTTCCATCACTTACCAGCAGTCCAGGCTAACCAGGGAGGTCCTAGCTGACTGGAGATTGTCTAATGTGATGCCCACCTACAAGAAGGGCCAGAAGGAGGATATGGAGAACTACAGTTCTATCTTAGCCACATGAGTACATGAATTGTGAGGAGTGCCACTCAAGTTTCCAGTGAGAAATTACCCAAACAGAGGATCTTCTGATCTTCTGATCCTCTTAAAAGAACTTCCAAGTAATTTTCACAAGAAGTGATTCTGATCAGAATTAAAGGGGACCTACCTCCAACCAGGTGGAGGAAACAGCCAATCAGGTTTGGTCTGGCACATTAGACCCACAGGAGTACAATGCTGTAGCAGATACTAGTGTACAGTGTACTCTAACGCCATCAAGCTGCAGAGAGCTCAAACCCATCTGTACTTCTGAGGTGACAGGGAGATGCCAAGAGCTGAGCCTCTTGGAAGCTGAAGTAAGCTTAACCAGGAATGAGTGGCACAAACACCTCATTGTCACTGGCCCAGAGGTCCCGGGCATCCTTGGTACTGACTGCCTCAAGAGACGGTATTTCAAGGACACAGAAGGGTACAAGTGAGTATTTAGTATAGGTGCTTTGGAGACACAGGGAACAAATAGTTGTCTGCTTTGCCTAATCTGTCAAAGAACCTTTCTGTGATGGGGTTATGAGCATTAAAGAACAGCATCTGCCATTTGCTACCACAGTGATGCACCAGTGGCAATTCCTGATTCACATCTACAAACATGAATCTATTGGTGAGACAAGGGATCAGCAAAAGGCACTCACCCTTCAACACCTCCCTGTGAGCAGTAAGTCCAGTGGAGAATGAAGACTAACAGTAGACTATCGTAGTGTGAATGAAGTTACATCATCAACAAGTATTATCGCAATGGAGCTTCAATACAAACTGGAGTCAAATGCAGCCAAGTGGCATGTCACAACTGACATCACAAATGAGTACTTCTCTATTCCTACAGCACCAGAATGCATGCCACAGTTTACTTTCACCAGGGAGGGGCATTCAGTACACATAGACATGACTGGCCCAAGGATGAAAACATGGCCCCACCATTTTTCATGGACTGATTCAGACTCACTAGAATAAGGTGGATCTATGCAACACCAGCAATACATTGATAACACCATGGTATAAGGTGACACAGAAAAATAAATTTTTGAGAAAGAGAAGAAAATAGTGGAAATCCTTCTGAAGACCAGTTTTGCCACTAAAGTCAAGCAACTTCCACAGGAGATCCAGTTTCAAGGGATAAAAAGGTAGGCAGGTGTCACTAGATCCCAAAGGATGTGATTAACAAGATTGCAGCTCTGTCTCCACCCACCATAAAAAGGAAACCCAGGCCTGCTTGTGTATTGTGGGTTTCTGAAGGATACGTATCCCAGACTACAGCCTGATTGTGAGCCCCCTCTGCCAAGTGACCCTGAAGAACAATTTTCAGTGGGACCCTGAGCAGCGACAGACCTTCAAACAAATTAAACAGGAGATTGTGCATGCAGTCATCTGTGGAACAGTCTGGACAGGACAAGATGTTAAAACTCTATTCTACATGGAGAGAATGGTCCTATGTAGAGTCTCTGGCAGAGAGCAACCAGGAAGATCTAAAGCCAACCCATACGATTATGGAGCTAGGGATACAAAGGATTAACTATGCTCCAACTAAGAAAAAGATAGTGTGACCTGCCTTGTAAGTAGTGGTACAGAAGCACAGCTCTTCCTAGCACCCTGACTGCTAGTGCTGGGCTGGCTGTTCACATGGGAGGTTTCATTTACATACCATGCAACTGATGGAAGTGATCACAAACTGGCCAGAGGACAAAGATTCCAGATGTCACCAAAGTAGGAGGAAACACATGTTGAGGAGGTCTCACATACAACAGACTTCCAGGTAATGAGAAGCAATGTGTCCTATCACACATGGCAGGAAAACACCAAAGGCAGAAGGCTACCGCTTGGAGTCCTACCCTACAAGCTGCTGAAGCTGCTGAACAAAAATACGAATTCAGTCAGTTTACAGAGGTGAAAGTCATCTAATCGTCTTTAGATATTGCTGAGCAGGAAAGGTGGAATGCTCTGTCTCTATCCTGACTTATGGTTAGTGGCAAATGCCTTGTAGGGTGTGTGCTAGTTTGAGCCCAGCTGGGATATTTTAGTGAGAGGAATTAGATTACAGGCGGTGAAAAGGGAAAATGGTGATGTCTACTTCTCTCACAGGCTTGCTGAGATGTACAAGAACAAGAACACTAACACAGATAACAAAGTTTGCTCTCTGGCTTTGGGCTGCACTCTTCTCTCTCTCTAACTTGCTGCCTAACTAATCCATCTGCTTCCTAACCCCCCTGGATGATTCTCCAAAACTCACCTTGAACATAAGGCAAAGTCTAGGATAAGGTAGAGGGGTGTGAAGGAGGTGGAAGAGTGGTTGGAAGCCCCTCCAGTCTGGGATAAGGTAGAGGTGTGTAAAGGAGGTGAAACGGTGGTTGGGAGCCCCTCCTCAGGACTCTGGTTTCTGGGAGGGGTGTATAGTTTCTGTATTACTTTTTAACTTGTATATTTCTGTATATAGCTGTATATACTGTAAATATCTGCTTGTATATTGTGCTAGCTGTAAATATAAAGCTTCATTATTTAATTTCCAGTTTGGCTGAGTCTAGTCTGGGTGATTTTCACGAGAGTGGGGCAGCAGATAACACCCAAACCATCACAGGGTGGTTACAAGAATGTAAGAAAAGCATCTGGCATTACAGAGGTAAACCCATCTGGGCTGCTGAATTATGGCAAGATATTGCTGCTCAGGCAGAGAATGTGATGGTAAAAGTACATCACATGATTGGCCATGTATGCAAGAGTTAGGCCACTGAAGAACATCAAAACAGTCAGCAAGGGGGTCAGGCTGCTACACCTGAAGTGAGTCAAGTGGATTTGGACTGGCAAACTCAGAATGACTCTAAGTGTGCCCAAGAATTACCAGGTCATCAAGGAAGATATGCAACATATAGATGGGCCTGAGATCAAGCGGTGGACTTAACCATGGACAGTATTGCACAGGTTATCCATGAATGTGAAATGTGCTGTAATCAAGCAAGCCAAGCTCAAGAAAACCAAACAGTTAGAGCCTCTGTGGAATCGAGAGTGATGGCTGAAATATAAATATGAAGAGGCCTAGCAGAGTCACTACATCACACTCCCATCCACTCCCATGGCAAGTGCCATGCCCTTGCAATGGTGTAAGCTATCACTGGATGGCTAGGAACCTACCCCATGCTGCTGCCCAGAGCACCATTCCAGGCCTTGAAAAGCAAGAGCAAGTCTTATGGTGACATGGCAACCCTGAAAGAATCAAGTCAGAAAACAGGATTCATTTTCAGAACAGCCTCACAGGCACCCAGACCAAAGAGCTGAGTGGGTGTATCACACCCTCTACCATGCACAGGAAAACTGGCTGCTACAATGTACTGCTAAAAACTACACTGAGAGAAATGGACAATGTGACCTTAAAAAACTGGGACAATCATTTAGCAGAAGCTGCCTCAGTACTTAACACCAAATGATCTGCCAGTAGAGATGGCCTTGCCCAATCCAAACTCCCACAACTGCAGAAGAGGATAAAGTCCACATGAAGAACACATTAGGGAAGGTGGTCTGAGTTAGCTGTGGTTTAGGCAAAGGCAAGCCTGTACACAGGTTTGTTTTTACTTAAGGACCCAGATGCTTGTCTCGCATAATGCAGGAATATGAAGAAGTCTGTTGTATAAAACAAGGTGATTTCATTTTGAGTGAGAATAACCAGTGAATTAAACTGTGTCATGTTAATTCTTAGGTAACTCTTTTAGGTATGACATAGATGGAGTGGTATATGGGGTGGATAACATCCTGAGTTCAGCTAGGATAGAGATAATTTTCTTTACAAGAAGCTGGGAAAGGCCACATTCTGGATAGCCAGCTGAGACAGCTAGGGGGTATTTGATAGAAAGTCATGCCTGATATATAAGGGGTAGACTAGTGCAGGCAGGCAGGGTAGGCTTCTGGTGGTAGCTTTTGGCATGTACACAAAAGCACTGGGTGAGCTGTTTGAGTGTTAGATCACTTCCTTTGTATATTACTTCATTTGCATCATTGTTACTCTTGTTCCTCATTCTTTCTATTGTTCTATTAACCTCTCCTTCTATCAACCCATAGGGTTTTGCATTTTGCTCCAAATTTCTTCTTCTCATCCTACCAGGGGAAGCAGGTGCGGGAAGCAGTTGCGCATGTCTGCAAAGGACTCAGCAGTGTCTACATCTAAAACCATGACACAAGCTTACATGAAGCATACATTTGAAACTAGCACTCACTGGTGAGCACAGGGCAACCACAAATCAGCAGTTTCCAAAAACGAATTTCATTGCTTAGATTTGTAGATGACTTACAGGCAGCAAATGGTTGCTACTGTGCAGTGATGGCGACTACCTAGCAGGAACTCAGTATTGATAGTTGGCTGCCAGAAAGCTTCTCATACACAGGTATTTCCCAGCAGGGAAAAAACAGAGACTGCTAAAATTAACTACATGTCATGCAGCCATTTGTTGCTAACTAGTAAGTTAAGTATCAGCCTGCTCTTACTACATTATTTGTTGAAACTCAAAAGAATGAACGAATGATGTTCAAGTTGACTCCTCTAAAATAAAGTTAGGACGTACTGCCATGAAAATGAATGTACTTGCTCCACTGTTCTCTGTTTCCTGTTAACCAGCCACAGCGAAGCAGCAGCAGAAGTCCTCTTTCCCACCTTTTGAAACAATTAGCTCTCTACATCTCAACTAAGAACCACTCTTAGGTTTTGTTTGATTGGCTTCATTTTTATTAGGAAGAAGGTAGTTATTCTATTCTGAGCTGATTAAGATGTGCACACCACTTTTTGAAGTGACCAGATCTCAAGAGGGTAAGTGTTTAATATGACTTTTGAAACAAGTTCCTGGAAAATCTTACTCTACAAAATACATTCAGCCTAATATTCAAATAGCATCCTTTTTCATCAACAAGATCACAAAACCTCCACATTGGACTTCTGAAGGGCAGGCTTCAGCTGATTTAAGGAATTAACTCAGAAAGTTCCTTGGGAAACATCCCTTAAAAACAAAGGGGTCGAAGAAGGTTGGACCTACTTCAAGAAAGAATTCCTGAAGGCACAGGAGCAGCTGTGCCATTGTGCCGGAAGATGAGCCGATGAGTGAGACAGCCAGACTGGATGGGCAAGGAGCTGCTGAAAAAACTAAATGGAAAAAAGAGGGTGTATCACCTTTGGAAAAAAGGGGAGGTATCTCAGGAAGAGTTCAAGGATGTTACTAGGCCTTGTAGGAAAAAAATTAGAAAGGCAAAAGCCCATTTAGAACTTAGGCTGCCATTGCTGTTAAGGAGAATAAAAAATGTTTCTGTAAGTATTAATGGCAAAAGAAAGGCCAAGGACAACCTCCACTCCTTATTAGGTGGAGAGGGGAGTATAGTAGCAAAGGATGAGGAAAAGGCAGAGGTGCTTAACAACTTCTTTGCCTCAATCTTCAATAGTAGGACAGGTTGTCTCCAGGACAACTGGCCTCCTGAGCTGGCAGATCGAGTCAGAGACCATTATGGTCCTCCTGTAATCCAGGAGGAACAAGTAAGGGACCTGCTGAGCCACTTGGATCCAGATGGGATCCATCCTAGGGTGCTGAGAGAGCTGGCAGATGAGCTGGCCAAGCCACTCTCTGTCATTTATCAANGGCTTGGGCATATTCACTCTGATGTGGGTCAAGCATTGGCAGCCAGGCAGAAAGAGACCTCAGGATACTAGTAGATAGTAGGCTGAACATGAGCCAGCAGTGTGCCCAGGGGGCCAAGAGAGCCAATGGCATCCTGGCCTGGATCAGGAACAGTGTGGCCAGTAGGACAAGGGAGGTTATTCTTCCCCTGTCAGGCCAGACCTTGAGTACTGTGTCCAGTTTTGCGCTCCTCAATTCAAGAGAGATGTTGAGATACTGGAACGTGTCCCGAGAAGGGCAAGGAAGCTGATGAGGGGCCTGGAGCACAAACTCTGTGAGGAGAGGCTGAGGGTGTTTAGCTTGGAGAAGAGGAGGCTCAGGGCAGACCTCATTGCTGTCTACAACTACCTGAAGGGAGGCTGTAGCCAGGTGGGGGTTGGTCTCTTCTCTCAGGCAACCAGCAACAGAACAAGGGAACACAGCCTCAAGTTGAGCCAGGGAGGGCATAGGCTAGATGTTAGGAGGAAGTTCTCCACAGAGAGAGTGATTTGACTTTGGGGTGGGGTGCCCAGAGAGGTGGTGGAGTTGCTGTTCCTGGAGGCGTTCAAGAAAAGACTGGTGCCATGGTCTAATTGATTGGACTGGGCTGGGTGATAGGTTGGACCAGATGACCTTGGAGGTCTCCTCCAACCTGGTTGATTCTATGACTATGATTATCAAAATCTTTCCTAGCTGACCTTCATATAATGCTCCTTTCTGTCAAGAGAATTAAATTGACAGAGACTTGTTTTCTAACATTAGAACAGAAATAAAGAAATATGAAAGTAAAAAAGCAAGCAAGAGAAACAACAAATCTAGCAATAATCTGACAGTCTTCACGCCTGAGTAACTTCAGTTAGTATTTATTAATATGGTGCTATTGATGAGATTATTTATTTCCTGACAATCTAAAAAGGGATTTTTGACACACAAAGCCTAATAGCAGTGATGTACCTCGCAATGCAGGCTGAGCATGAGCACATGAGGCTCATGCAAAGTTCCTTGAGCTGGTGAGCATTTGTCTGTATGGCATGCCAACACTTAATGGTGTATTCCTAATAGCATTTACTCATTTTTTTTCCTGCATCCCTGTCAGTAACTCTCCTTTTTCCACATATATTATAACAATACTGCTAGTGTTTGGCAGGAATCAGGTAAGCGACTTACCTTCATCTAAAGGAACCTCTTCCTCCTCACAAGGAGAAGGAAGGAGGGGCTGGAGAGGTTCCATGTTGATTATGAGCTGCTTATTCAAAGAGGGGGAGCTGCGACTCTGGGTAATGCTGGTTCTGAAAGAATATGGAAAACAGGATCAGTTTATTCTGAAGGAAACAACTGAAGTTGAATACACATCCTCTTGGAATTATTCTAGATAAATCACAGCAGGCCTTGAGCTGTCATAAATTCTGCACAGTGAACACTGCTTTCAGCTATGCTGTGTTGCACCCTCAACACTCCACCTTTCAGCACTTTTCAGCTCTCCAAGTGTAAGAGAACGTTTCATGCTGGTTTACTTCACTCTACACAGCCTGACTCCCTGATATCTTATGCAGAATTTCAGTGTGTTGCTCCTCTCTACACTGCATAGCACACATCATCACTTGGCTTCAAGTAAGGGGAAAGCAAATAGGAAACTAAAAACTTTTCTGATGTTGCTCCATTGCCTTCAGGACTGACTAAAGGATTTCTTACAGTTTGAGCACTGTGGACTAAAGACTAAATAAAGCAAGAACAACTGCATCCCCTTAGTTAACAGCTACACTGTACTCCCACTCTCACAGACCACAGACATTGCCTCTGCACCATGCCTCCAGGTGCTCATACTGATTCTCTTTCTTGTATTATATGTCTGTGACAGCCTTTCATGGTAGCAGGTATTGAACTTTCTCAGGAAAGTTTGAGGAAAGGTGGTGTTTCATTTCAGTCATAAGGCTCATTAGCCAAAATCCTATTACTGAGAATAAAAATTCCTTTTTAGGATAAGTTATCTATCACTTACATAACAGAGGCCTAAAACAAGAGTCCTGCAATAAATATGAAGCATTACAATATAAAATATTTACTTTTGAATAAAGTAAAGATGAAAGGGAACAGGTTTCCACTTGACTTCAAATGGCACACAGGTACAGTGCTGAATTTCTACAAAATGCAATTCAGCTTTGCACAACAAATACTCCATTTATAATTCCACATAAATAAACAAACTGAAGAAAGAACTTCTTGCAAGTGAAAAAAACGAACTGTGTATTGCTGAGCATTTAGGTAAACTTAGGACACAGATGTCCTACCCTAAGTCAAGTTAGATGTCATTAAATATTTTGTGAGGAAAAACAATCTTTCTTGCTCAATTGCCCTGATACCTTGCTCCTTAATGCATACCCAAAGATACTCATGTCCTCACTTGCATTTTGTGAGAAGGCTCTAACAAACATTTATTTCAAATTTTCACTATCTGTGGTGGTAGGCTTGATGGGGCAAACATGGGCTTATCCATGCCGAGACATGTTTGCCTGCTCCCCACTCCTCCTGTGTTGGGGAAGCAACCTTGGCAGAGGAGGGCAAAAGCCCCGGCTTTGCCTAATATGGTGAGGCCTGGCAAAGTGCCATTCTGATTGGCTAATCTATGTCCAATGCCCCACTAGTCGCAGGCTGGATATTGATAAAAGGGATGAGCAGGTAGCACACATCTGCTGCCACCTCACTTTGCATCCCAAATTTGCCTGGAGAGCTTACCAGGAACGTGTTCCAAATCCCTGCACGAGGTTGCCTTGCATAGCCCCCAGCATGAGACCGTGCATGCCTCAAGACGTTCTGCCTGACCCCAGAAGTCTTCCTGCTAAGACTACAAGTTCTGGAAATACACAGATCATCCAAAGCAGCCAGGGACAAAGTCACAGACTGTCAGCCTCCTTTCAACAGAAGCCTGGGAGAAATCAAGTCTCAGTGGCCAATTAGACAAAGTTCCACATGCTTTGGGTACTGTCTGACTTACAATTTTGTGAGTAAGTACTTAAAAACCTCTTCCAGTATAATATTTGTGTTTGCCACCTTAATAAATAAGTGCTCCAGTTTTGCCTGTGCCCTACCTGTATAAATTTCCAACGTGTACAATTTTTTTTGAACTTGTGAATAAGTTTCTGTCAAGTTTTAATGTTAATAGTTTTCATAGTTATTAACAATCATCGCCTGGATATCAAAAGTAATACAGATTACTGATTTTGCATAATCCTTCACACTATCCAAAAAAGTTTTTCACTCAGATTACTTTAACTGCAATCACGTGAACCAAACCGTATCACCACAGGCTTGCTACACATCCCCTGGATTTTTGTGTTTGCTGGAAAAAGCTATCAAACAATTCCCAAAATAGGACTTGTGCTTCACACTTATCACTCAGCATGTATTTGTCAGAAGAACTTGCTACCAGTTAATGGTGCATAACTATACACTTCGATAGACTTTCAGTCTGCAGTGCTTCAAGTGTAATATCCAAGTACAAAGATACTCAACACTAACCTCAAACTAGACATTTCTTTCTCAATGTAACCATAGTAACACTGAATTGGCTTCAAGAGAGAGGGCACAGGAAGAGAAAACTTCCATTTATATATTTTTTAAATATGTATAATATTTACCTTCAAACATTTCCTATTCCCAGATCCTTTCATAGAGTAACTTGTTTCTAAAGCCTGGTCTTTTTTTTTTAACCTGAACATTTTCCATGTTTTTTTGCCTGGTTGTGCTCTTAGAAGGACACACTTTCTACTCTCTCCCATTTCAAAATGCACACTATTAAAAAACTTGAAATCCTTAGATTTTTCTTAGTCTAAGATACTGAACTTGGAAAGTTAATCACTAAACACATACATTACTATTTACAGGTGTTAAATACATAAGATGTTGCTTTATAAACTTACTTGCCCTCTGATTTGCTTTTCTTTATGTATACTGAGACTTTTAAATGGTAAGTTCAAAATATTTTAACTACCAAAAGCAAAGAAAATTAAAATTATAATTTTGCATGAAAACAATCCCTGTGGAAAGCAGGCAGTGAGTTATTTCCTTACGTGAGTAACTATTTTCAGTTGTATATCCAAGTATTCTACCTTCTCTCAGTGATGGACCTACATTCTGCTTTCTGTGTTCTCAGCATATTCTAGGCCACCACTTACTTAATTTTAAAATATGGTCTTACAATCTATTACATATTAGGGTTGAATAAGTTGCTGCAAGTTCGTTTCTATCATTAGTAAAGATAATTTACTTTTCTTTCAAATGTCATTGGAATAGCCATGTTCAATTAAATAGAAACCAAACACACCCCCTGCCATGCCTGAAAAAAAAAATTAATATAAAAACAGGGAAGTTAAGAAACGTTTTAAATGAGTTTTTGAACAGCTTTTTATTACCTCTTTCATCTCTTCTGAGCGACTCTATGTTCCTAGTAATTTTCACTGTCACTGCAATGAGTGGTACGTATTAGAAAGTATTTGTTTCCTTATAAATTCAAACTGCTTCATTCTAATAAGACACATTTTTCCTTGAAAAAAAATCTCTGATCATTTTTCTCTACACTGAATTAACTTCTTGCTTTTCAATCTGTGTTGTGGAAAAACTATCCAGTGTATTTTTATACATACTGGCATGCCTATACAACATAGAATCTTTTGAAACTCAGCAAGAATTATGAATGAAATAACAATGTACTTTTCTGTCAGGATGGTGCAATAACAGTATATGTCATAATACATAAAATAATTTAAGCTACTTCTCTGACTGAGTAAACCCAGCTTCAAAGCAGCACAGATTAAGTTCCCTTGTGTAAGAGACAATAAGCTATTGGCAGAATTTTTTACCATCAATACATACTTCCCAAGGCTTGCATGCCTCATTGTGAAAGCTCAGAATGACAGATATTAAATCTCATAGTAAAGGAAAGAGAACTTTTCTGTAGAGAATAATAACCCTCCTTAGCCCTTAAACTTTAATATTGAATGTTTGGACTTACCTGTGTACTTCAGGAGGTTCCCTCTGGATTTTAGAGCTTGCCTCCACAACCTCTTTGGCTACTTTTCCACTGCATTAGAACACGAAATAAATATTCAAGAAAATTCTAAGATGAGTTCTTTTGATGCCAAGCACTATACATACCTGAACAATGAAGTTACATTCAAATGGAGGAAATTCCTACCAAAAATAAGCTCATGTGTAGAAGATAAATAATGTTCCAGATTAAGAATTCTACTGACCACTTGTCTGCAAAGCTAGTAGAATGCTAGGAGTGGGGATGAACTGTCCACTGAATCCCAATGATTCATCCAGGGTTCAGTGTTAACTAGTCACAGAGGGCATATAATTTCTCCACTGGCCATGCATCTTTGTTTTCACAGAAGCTGCACCGAAAGTGATGATGAAATTGAGCTTTGACAGAAGTCTGTATGTATTATTTCATAATGTATTTATTATATACAATATGTTTATTCCATAAGTGATGCTAAAGACACAATAGTCTTTCAAATCTTGTCCTGAATTAGGTATGAACAGGTCTTCAGGAATGTAAAGCCCTCAGTTTGCCATGAGTACTGATGTTTTCACTTACTTTCTGATGTGGTTTACTGTGAAAAAAATAGCAAGACCCACCTGTATCGAAATCTACTGCCTTTAAAAAATATCTTGCTGCTGGACATGGTCTTGATCTGACTTGATTTTGCATACCTTGAAGATAAAGAACAGAGATTGTCACATTTTCAGCACAGATGGAACCTGGTAAGAAAAAAAGAACAAGGAAAACTACAAGCTTTGTTGCTTTTATACCATAAAGTAATATGAAATAATAGAGCTTTTCAACTTTTTTAAGGCCTTTATACTAATTAGAATATGAAGAGTACATACACCAATTCAGACAGTGCAGAACAACTGAACATAAAGCAAGTGATTATCTGGGTAAAAAGGCAAGGAATTTAAGTACAGGTATGTGCTGCATCTCTAGAAACTTTTAATTGATAGGATGACAGAAAGACCACAGTGCAGCAGTAGTTCTTGGGACAAGTTTATTCTAGCATTGCCTGATCTGTGGGAAGATAGATATATTGTCATTCTTCTACTAGCAAAGCAAAGAAATAATACATGGCAACACTTGTCTCCAAGGGTAGCTGCATTTCCAACATCTCTATACAGTCATCTTTTTAGCCTACATTGTATCTTACTGCTCTTCCCTAACCATTATGTACAAAACTTTTATCAGTCTTGTATTATGAAGATCATGGAAGAGTACCTTAGACATACAATCCTCTTGATGTGCTCTGCCTTCAAAATGGCAACCTGATTTCATACTGAGTCTCTCATTCTCAAACTCAAGTAGACAATCTTCTATGATTTATGTCTATTTATAAATAAATCACAGCAGTAAACCCTGAGCCTGGATAAACAAAGGACTAAAGCCCTGGTTTTCAAGACATGTCAAGCAATCATGACCTTATCTTACACTCCAACTGTCAAGCTGTTCTAACCAGAGAAGAGGACCAGATCTAATCAAAGTGCCATTTTCATGAATTACTAACATAACTTGTTTGAATCTGTTCTAATCATACTAGAATACCTTATTTGTATCATACAGAACATAAACAGACAGAATTAATCTCATATTGTTAAATAACTAAGAGATCACCACTGTGCAGCTCAGTTTCTCTGAAATGCATGAAAACTTTTGCTGTTCAGACCTACTATTGTAAGACTTTATTTAGAGATGGTGTAAACAAACCAGCTTCAATTTCATGTTTGGAGAACTGTTGATCTTTGCACTCCACATACTGACCATTACTATTTTCCAATCTATCAGCCAGTTCCCATCTATTGGTATCATTAGAGCAGCCCTTTTTTAAGACCCAGCAAAACGAAACATGAAAACATAATTTTATGCAATTGTGCTTAAGGAATAATCCCACAGTAGTGCCCTGAAGAGATCTATAAAGCAGGGGAAAAAAATCATGAGAGAAGCTGCTCTACAAACACCAAGATTAGATAAGATAGAAGGAAAGACGCAAATGACTACCTATTTATTTCCCTCTTGTCCCATGGAGCAGACCATGTCACAGCAGATATCCACACTGCTGTTCATGGAAGACCTTGCCCTACAGCAATTGGGAATGTTCTGAGGGAAGCTACAGCCTGTGGAAAGCTCACACAGGAGCTGGCTCTCGGTAGGAGTGACTCAAGGAGAACAACCCCTGCTGCTGCAGTTTTATGCTCAAGGGCTGTGGCCCATGGGAAAGACCCATCCTAGAGCAGTTCGTGCATATCACTGGAGCAGGTGCCAATTGTGAGGAGGAAGAAGTTGCTGGAAGAAACAGGTATGAGCTGACTGCAACCCCAATTCCTCATCTATCTGCACTGCTCAAGGAACAGAAGACAGGTGAGTCAGCAGTGAGGGAATGCTGAGCCTGAGAACAAACAGTGGAAGAGTGTTTTTAGTTTTATCTTTACTAACACCTTAAAACACAAGTAAGAAGTTGAGAGACAAATTAAATTAAACCTTCCTTAAGTCACTGGTTTGATCTTTACTGTAAATGGTAAACAATCTTTCTGCCTTTATCTCAAGCCACCAGATTTTTCATCTTACTTTCTCTGCTTGATTTGTTAAAGAGAAGACATGAGAGAGCAGCTGGTCAAGCCCAAACCCACTACACCAATGTATTTGTGACCAAAACTCAAACAGTTAATATTACAACCATTTAACAATAACAGCAGAGACATTATATTCCTATGAATCTCTCTTAGAGAACTAATTTCTCTCGTTCGGGTGGGAAATGTTTCCTGTTCTCTGTATTTACTTCTAGCAATGTGAAATACAACCACTCAAACACCAAGCACTATTTTCCTGCTTATATATACTTCCTAACAAGATTTTTAAGAATGCAGACCAACACTGTAGATGTTAACATAGAGAATTATCAGCTGCATTTTAGCATCTCATATTTCCAGTTTCTTCATTATAGCAATTTAATAAATTATATTGATTCATTATTGTATTAATGTTGAAACAAAAGAAAGAAACTTCTCCAAAATAAAGCAGGTCATTAATATCCACATTAGAAGACACAGTCTTCCAACCTAGTAATTATTTACCCTTACAGCAGCCCCTTGGTGTTGCTAAGCTACAAAAATGAAACAATAATTACTATAAATATGCAAAATGCTGAAGAAGAGACTAAGTAGCAAGAAGAAAAGCTATGTGCCCAGAGGGAAACATCAGTAAGTAGATCTAACAAACTCAGCCAAGAGTAGAAAGAACACATAATGAGGTTTTTAATAAGGAATTATTTCCAGGTTCATTTTAGGGAGCGGGGAGGAAGATCCTTTCCGTTTTTTTTTTTTCCTGGCCACACTCTCTTTAAAGACAAACAAACAAGCAAACACACATGAGATGCCTGACATCTTTTAAAATGTATCTAAGAACATTTTCTTTTGTCTTTAGTTTTTTTTAATTATTGCAGAGAATTTTTCTTTCCAATCAACTCTTACTAAATCTTGGATTTCAAGTGGGAAAGCATTAAATACTGGCAGTAAAGCCCAGAGAATCAAGCACAATAGGCTGTTCTCTGCATTCCCTAAGGCACCTGACAGCAGAGCTAAGATCCACAACTATGCTCCCAAACACATGTGCAGTGCTGAGTCAATCCAAGTCACATTATGGAGCAGCAGAACAGTGTACTGGAAAATGTGAAATCATGCACAGCCAAAAGCTTCTTGCCTCATTTAGATTTTAAACAATTTATAATACTGGCTTGAAGTAAAATAATATCACCTATTTACTTGCATAGTTTCTGTTTGGATTTGACTTCTGTTAATGAAATGGAACGTATCACATTGAATAATCTACTCACACATTTTTTTCTTCTATTATAGATAGTGACTTCAGTTTTACATACTTGTAAAAAGCCTGGTTCTCCACCCCACATTTCCAAAGATGCTTGCAGGCTGCTGGTGTAGAGGTATGGAATGATAGTACAGCCTTTTTCTAAGTGTGGAAAAGAAGGTAAATAAACACAATGAATATGTGTAATTCTCAGAGATCGAAGTAGCTGTACCTGAATGCTTGGTACTGTGGATTCCCTCAACCCTGGTTCAGGGCCTTGCACTTGGCCTTGTTGAACCTCATAAGGTTCCTACAGACTCTCTTCTCAAACCTGCAGATGTCCCTCTGAATAGCATCCCATAATATACAGATGTCTCTCATACTTTAAATTAGGCAAATGCTTTAGTGCTTTAAAATTCATTAAAACGGACTACACAAAGACTAAAAACTATGAGCTATGAACACAGCCCTGCATGAACACTGAAAAATGTCACCAAGTTAGACATTCTTTTCACGACAGCACTCACTCACATGCTATATTTTAGTAACTATATGAAGAACAATTCTTTAGAAGTTTGTCCAGTTAAAGAAATGTTCTGTTGTAGTTGATTCCAAATCAAATATAGAAGTTTTGAAAAAATACTAAATCAGACCTCTTTCTGAGTCCCAAACACATAAAAAGTCTTCCCTTCAAATTTCAGTTTATAGACATCACACCTAGAAAGAGAAAAGTCATTTAAATATAGGAAAAACAGACAGATCTACCGCTAAGAAAAGCAATTTTTATGCAAGTTTCCCTGACTTTCAAAGTCAAGCAAGCTATCAAATGAGAAAGAATCTCAACAGTACTCTTACAACCTTTAGCATAAAAATATTTCATGTTCAGAATAGAGAATGTTAAGTCCAGAGTATTTCTTTTACACCTCTATGCACCTTCAAAGAATCAACTGGTGCCGTAGGAATATGAAAGAAAATTAAAAGCAGGCTACAGTTTTTGTTTGCATTATATTTATTACACTTTTTGTAATTTCTCTTATATTTTAAAATCTTGGAATATCTAATATGAGTAAATTAAGGGAAATATAATACTCACTTCTGACCTTATTTATTTACTTCTAGGACTTGGAAATGAAAGGAGCAGACAAAGCATTCAGATAAATCTCAACAGAATGACCTTCCAATAGCCAGCATAACACTCAGATAGCTTAATGGATTTTTCTCTATTACAGTTTCATTTTGTATCTGTTTTACATGCCAGTGGACTAAATTAATATACTGAGATGTCCAAAAGGACCTGTTATCCTTAAGCAACATGGAAAACTAAGTCCTGTGAAACTCATTTCCCATGATATGGTAGGCAGATAGGTGCTTGGCAAGTGTTCTACTCTTCTCCTTGTATCACAGGCTGACGTGACAATTACATTGCCCTTGTGCTAAAAGCACAAATCACAGAAATAGGGAATTAACACTAGGGAAATTACAGAACAAATCCAGTATCACAAATGGATGGTTTGTGATATACTTGTTCCCAGAGCTCCAGAGAAAACACAATACTACAGACAGGAGGACTACACTAAAACCCACTCGAAACCAAACAACCCCACCACTCTTTCACCTGCCTATCTTCTTCCCACAAGTTGGGCTGGGACCACTAAGGTGGAGCAGCCAGATTTAAGTACCTGCTGTTGACACCTGTTTAGCAGCACTCTGCACCCCAATGCTGAGGGCATGGCCAGCTACTGTCACACCACCTGTGGAAGCCCAGTTTTACCTCTCCCTCATATATGTCTGAAGCTGCTCAATGAATTTAAGTATTTCAGACAAATAGAAAAGAAAATCAAACCCAGATAAACTCAGGGTAACTGCATACATCTCCACTTCTTAAAACGAAAGAGAAGTAAGGAAAAAAAAAAAGGCAAAGGCATTTTCATCTCCTCTTCTATTTACCAAAGAAGTTATTTTACAGTTTCCAAACTGAGGAAAGAGAAACCCTTTCAAAAGTCTCATGAAGATGTAGGTGGATTCTTGTAAACTCTTCTATATATCTCTGCCAATGAACCTCACTGATGATTTACAGCACAGCTAAAAACTCAACTCACTCAATTTTAGCATTTGTGCACTATGTGGATTAACGTACCCTGTGGAATAATATTCACTGGAGGAAGAACAAGATAAAATTATTATTATTACCCTATTTCTCATCAAAGATCCTTTAAAACAGAAACATGACAAGACAAGAGAAATAATATTCACATGATTCACCTTAAAGACAAAAATGCAGGTGAAGATAGAAGGAAGAAGGGAAGACATATAAGAAAAGTCTCTTTCATATGAATCCACTCATCTTTCACATGCTTACCATTTTAACAAATGAATTCTTTTATTCCCTTGGAAAACTACAAATCCTGCAGCTGTGAAACCTAAAAACGTAGTTGTCCCCATAGAGTCCTTGAAAGAAAAAAAGAGAAATGTAACTTTCCCCTCTTCCAGTGAGATAGTTCTTAACTGAAAGCATAAATTGTTAACTCACTATAGATTAGTTAGTTAGATTTTGTCTTCCTTTTCAAAACAAATTCTGCGTTCAAATGGTACACCGAGGAGAACAAAGACTGCTCTTGACAATACAGGCCTCGGTTACTTCTCAAGATTTAAGCATCTTAAGCTTTGTTCCTGTCTACCTGTAGCTGATAACAATGGACAACCTTAGGAATATTCACTAATTGGACACAAAAAACACTTCGGTGTATGTTTCCCTCTTAACATGCTGACCAACTACACAGACGAAAGATTTGTGTCTCTTTCAACACTGTCGCTTTTAAAGATTTCGCCATCTGTTGTTCCTCTGTGAGACCTGCTGGAAGTTCAGACAACTTTTACCACAGTAAGAAAGTGTTCTTGAGTACAAACCAGAGTATATGGTGATACTTGCTTTTCAGATAGGAACAACCATTTAAAAAAATCCTAATTTCACAATAAAAGGTTTGGCTTATAGTTTTTAAGCAATGATTTAAATGAGTGTTCTATTAAGTGGATTTCCTGTCCATTCAAACTTCCAGACCCTCACCTTGATAAAGGTAGTCAACTTTATTATGCCTTATGTTCCACCAATAAAATAAGAGCAAACAGAAAAAGTGATGTTTCTGGAGCAGCAGCCACTGCACTGGAAGGAGCACGTCAGAAGGGGCATGGTGTAAGATGCATGTCATAAGGAGCTGAGGAAGCACTCTGCTTTGCAGTTCACTTCCAGAAGACTGGATTTTTTACCCTAAGCATGGACAACAAATCCTTGCATGCCCCCACACTACAAGCCCTTCCACACAGGGAAAGAGGAAATTTTAAGCCAGTTTCAATTGCCTCAAGTGACAAAAGTCTCTGAGATGCTGTCTAAAAGTCTGCAGTATAGTTTCAAACGAAAGTTTAGTAAGTCACTGACTTCACCTCAGCTCTGAATCAGACTCTATTTCACCCAGGAGCACCATTTTTCGCAAAACACATATAAAATCAAATGCAGCTTTATATTAGAAATTATTTTTAGTAAAGGACCTTACCAACAGAACTGCTACATGAACAGCACTGCTGTTCCACCCAGTAAGATGGCATACTGTGCTAGTTTGAGCCTAGCTAGCATGTTTTGGTGAGAAGAACTAGATGATAGGCTGAGAAATTAAAACAATGGTGAGGTCTACTTTGCTCACAGTCTTGCTGAGATGTATACAAAAGAAAGGCAAAACAAAGATTAGGTCACTTCTGCTCTGCACTTGGTGCTGGGCTGTCCTCTTCTCTTTGCC